>JARHVA010005742.1:440000-545000 GCA_037957365.1 Torreya grandis | reverse complement strand
TAGTCTAGCCAACATTCCACATCTCTTTGATGAGGAAACCACCGTAGCATATCATAAAATAGTTAGTTTGACACTTACTACACCATTTTTATTAGAGATTGATAGGTTTTCACTTTAACATGATAACTATGCGGATAGAGTGTGTGGAGTAACATAAAAATATTACATGATGGTTTAATCAAGACATTAAAACATATGTAACATTTATCACAGATAAATACCCTTGTTTAATAGCTCAAAATATGATGTAACCTACTTATATATTTTAAAAATACATATTAGAGTAGAATAATAAGGGGAACATTCATATAACATAGAAAAATCTATGATTATACCATAAAAGAGTACAAATTCTTAGAATTCATAATAGAGGATCTAGTATCAAGAATTACCAGTAAACTTCCATAGATCAAGGTCTAGTTTTATCAATATTTTATGTGAAATATCTTAAATCAAAATAAAAATCACTATTATCATTACTCACAGAAACATCAACCCTTCTATTACATTCTTTGCAAATACATATAGGCATTAGTTCTTATGGTTGTAACTTCTAATCTGACCATGCTAAGAATAGTTATCCATATCACATTCGATTTATTCCTAACCAATGTAGAGACTATCATAACAAATCCTAACAACCTACGAAAAAATACAACTATATTTCCCTTAGAATGATCTAGTGCATACAAATGGTTTTACATTTACCTTTTACCACTAACACTTTACACTAACACCCATAATTGCCTTGACCAATATTTATTATTCTCCTTCTTCCTTTATCTCTATAGGTGCTTATTTTAGATGTTATTCATCCTCTCTATGATTAATATCACCTATATCATCTCCTTTTAGTTATGGTAATTCAATGTCTTGCATCCTTGCATTGAGATTTATAATTTTCTTAATTAATATTGTTTATGTAGGTTTCTTTCTTGGGTCTCCTTTGCCTCTCACTCTTATTGTCATAGCCATCTCTATATTATTCTTACTTTGACTACTTTAAATTATTGAATTGATGTCCTTGACTGAAATCTCAGTATCAGATTGAGCTTTGAAAATAAAATTTTATGACAAATAGGTCTTCTTTACTACAATCTTTAATTGAATATTTCTTAAAAGTCTAAAACTTTTGCTTTGTCTATCTCTCTCTCTCTCTCTCTCTCTCTCTCTCTCTCTCTCTCTCTCTCTCTCTCTCTCTCTCTCTCTCTCTCTCTCTCTCTCTCTCTCTCTCTCTCTCTCTCTCTCTCTCTCTCTCTCTCTCTCTCTCGACTTGATAAAGCATAAAGCATAGGAAAGATTTAAGATCGATGATAAAACCTTATCAATATAACTTATTGACATTAATTCTCTTAAGGAAACCTATAAATTTTAGGGATAATTAGTTGAATCTTATTATAAACTATTTTACAACTATTTAAATTTATTCTCTTCACTCAATTCCTCTTAAACAACAATTTATGGTTCATAATTATTGTCATTTAACTCACCATTACATTATGAGATAAGTCACTCATTAATCCACTTGATGATCTTCACCTTAATTTAGCCCAAAATGTGTTACATGACTATTCTAGAGAAACTAGGTATATGAATGATGGTTTTTACTCTTATACCTTCTTGACAGTCTTTGGGTGGTCTCCTAATTATTAAAGATATGTATTTAATAAGAAACCAATCTTCACATTCTCAACTGGTCTTAAATGGACAAAAATAACAAAGAGATTATAATATTTTATAGAACTAGTAGACAGTTCTTATCTAACATTGAGATACCTTTAAACAAGATTGAGAGTTAAATAATGAAGCAATCTTTTAATTCTCACTCCTTTCTATATTTATTTTGCCTTTTACATAGTCAACTTGTACATGAAATTCTTGGACATTATAAAACCTTCAATCAAGTGGAACTCTACACAAAAACACTATAAAAATATAAAATATCATGATGACACATTTTCACATAATTTGGAGTCAAAATATAATGCAAAAATAACCATTTGTCATTATTTATTGGTTTATTAACATGCACCTATGTAAACTAGGAACACAGTCACCTTTGTATCTCTCTCTAGGTATTTTATTTGATGAATAACACTTGGATAGTATCATAAATATCTATCACTAATATCATACAAATTTTCAAGAGATTACATGGGTTAAAAAATAATATATGAGACTTTTCATGAAGTAAACCTTGTCCTAGGGTTTCTCGAGTCACACTCAGGCCACGAGTTTCTTTTTGATGGTTTATAAATTATAACAATTTTTTGAATGTTTTAACAGTTGTATCATGACCTAGACATCCTTAATCCTCTTCTCTAGACATTACTTTGAGCTCATGAAAATATTTCTATGGGTGACAATCAATTGTAAATGATTGTGAAAACATAGAAAATAGAACATTGAGGGTTTTCATATTATAAACATAGATTTGACCGTATAATAATTTCATCAAGGATATAATTTTGTTAATTCACATAAAAATGCCATGAATACTCTAAAATTAAGTAACAATATTTTTTTTGTAAGAAAAATTATACTCTTATAGTATACATACCTTTTTTCAAAATTGCAAACTGATCATCAATCTTACAATAATGGAAATTAGGTTCCTTTATGATTCATTTGGAATTTCCTCACCTCCACCCTGATAGGGATGATTCTCATCAATTTTTTGAATCGTATTCCAAGATAATAAATTAGTTTAATTTATACAAGATTAATCTTTCTTTGTATTATTGATAACAAATTGATTTTTACAAGGAAATTTGATACTTATGCAAGCATTTATGACCCTCATGATGACTAAGAAATCCTAATAAAATGAAATACATATCATAATATTCTATATCTTTATTAGACTCCACAAACTATTAAAATTTATCATATATTTTGAGCTAATACATTTGAAAATTTAAATAACTAGTTTATAGAGGGAACTCTCTAAAACATCTAAAATACCTAGAATGAAAATTTAATGCCTTAAGTGATGATTATTTTAACTAAATAAACATTTTTAATACTATTAATAAATTAAACAAGGCTTCATTTACATATTTAATTTTGATGCACCTGCATCAATATGCCATTCAAACATAAATTTGTATGTAAATGACTGGAAATTAATTCTTCATATTTGATAACAACATATGATAAATATAAAAAATAATAAAGTTGTCATCATAGTTATTCTCATTGGGTGTTTGATTGTGACTCTTTTTTCGAATTATAAATCAATGATAATCATGCATATGGTTTACTTGGTTAGGGATATGATATGTTGCCTATGTTGGGGTAGTTTCAAAAGATTGAGTTATTATCATTAGTCAAAATTGAATTTTTAGTTGCTACTAAATTTCATTGAAATTAAACATAATTATTGTATGATCACATACAAATATTTTTTCTTTTTATTTACTTGTGATCTCAATACTTTACTATGTGATCAAATTCAAAAAATTTCCTCTTTTTCCTTGAAACTATAGATGTGTTTGTCAGTGCTAAAAGCCTTAAAAAATGGGGGAAGTGTAATGCATAAGCTAACCTCCACCATCGCCACCTTATTATATGACACTTACTATGTATCTAATACTCCACAAGAAATTAGGTCACAACTATTTCTCTCACATATTTTGATTGTGTAATTATTTTCCTTTGCTATGTGTATGTAACTAATGATTGGATTTGTTAATTGACAATACTTTATTTGACTTGGTAGTTTAGTGATTGATAAATGTATTATGACTAATCATATCGATAAGTGTGAAAATTTAGAATAAGAGGGTATGTTTCATTAGTGTGTGGTGGTGTAAATATTTATATAACATAAGTCATTGTCCTATTTGATAAAATTCTTGATTTGTTTATATATGGATGCATTTTAAAATAATTATTCATTCCAATAACACCCTATGTTATTGGGCCAACCTTAAACATGGGTTTTATTTTGTGAAAAAAAATTCTCATGAGAAGAATGATTCTAACCATCACGGGTCATTACCAAATGGTTATAATGACCATGAATATCCAAACTAGCCCATTTCTAGGTGGCTTTTTCTAAGTGTATTGAGATGTCTATGAAATATATTTAGTATATTTGAAATAAAAAATTAGGTTCATGTAGGTCTATAATAGTATAATGGAATGGTTGACTCATAAGGTAGCATGGAAGTGTGAGAGGATGGATAATCAAGACCATATTTGTGTGCTCAAGTCATGTGTGGTAAATGTATGTCAAGCTTATCATTTTCAACTATTTAAGATGATTTTATAATTTATATTGGGTAATTGAGAATTATTAAAAGTAGGTTCATATTTTTCATATGCAAAAAAAACCCTTATGCTTCTGTATGAAAGTAAAAAATCTTATAGATATAGATAATATATACATTCAAGGAACTATTGTATCAGATTTAATTTAATATTTATTGTCTATAATTATCATGTGCTAGTTGTAATATCCTAATATGGAAATCGAAGAAAGATGTATACTTTTATTCAATTTTTTATATATTACCCTATGCATTCTAAGGGATGTGTTGTATAAGGCATCTCTTAATTTATAATCCTAACCATAATTTCATCACCTTTTATTTACAAGTCCTTATGAAAATATATGATATCGTACAATCAATTTTATAGTGGTTGTATAATGATTTCCTTTGGTATTGGTACATTTGGCAGGTGACAAGTCATTCATGAAGAATATTAAATAACTTTTCATACTCAAATAAATAAGCATTATACCTTGTATATTTATTTAATGAATGAAGAGACTAATTAGATACCCAAAAAAGATACTATAATATTTTTTAATATTGAATTACATTAATTTACCAATTATTAGGGCTTATTTTATACAGTTATGTTAAATTAGATATTATGGATCTTATTTTAAATTACATTACGGGCATTCACATTAATATAAGTATGATATAATTAAAATTAACTTAAAGGTTCCATTTCATAATCATTTTATCCTATGATTTATTTGCTCTCTAAGTCATGTATACATGCATTCCCTCTTTCCCTAATTTTTAGATCTTTACCTTATGGAAGTTGAAATAAGTGTGTATATTTCCTAATTTAGTTTCAAATATTTCAAATAAATAAATATTCCTATGAAATAGTTTTTAAAATATATATACATAATAAAATATGAAATACAATATATATTTTACTATTTTTTTCATCTCATGCTTAGGGATAAGAGCCAAGATCTTCATATTACACTTGAGTTTTTGCTAAAATGCACAAGTAATGATTTAAAACATATCTAAGGTCATGTTTATTATTAATTGAATCCATATAATGTGTATTCCTATCTTTTTAATTCTTATAATATTTTTTAGATGAGTAGCTGTGACAGGAGAAAAAATCTTGAGAGTTTTACACATCAATTCAAGAATATCAATGAGGTATATGATGATAAGAGGAATATAAAACTAATCAAAATAATTTAAGTTTATTTGAGTTTTTTACATAAGTAAAAATTATTTACTATAGATCCATAGTGTACTTCCATTTTTTATCATCATTAGAAGGAAGAAAGACCCATATATTTTTTTGTAATTTGACATGTTTTTACATTTTCGTATTGGATATCAAGTATACAAATAGTTGCATATTGGTCAGATATTTTAAAAACAAATTTATAATAATATTTTTTGGTGCATCCTCATATCATTATACCTTTTTTGGTATTTATTTAATACTTTACTAAAACATATTTTTGAAATGTTTTCCATGTCCAACACTAGACAAGTAAGTAAAAATCTAGGTATTTCTAATAGAAATAACTTCAAGTCAATTCTAAGACATTTAATTTTAAATTATTACACATTTTAGACCTTTTTACATTTCTATATTATTTTATTTAGGTTGTATATGTCTTGTTCCTTTTTATTAATTTATCATAATGTTTCTTGACCAATGTACTTTTCATTTATTTATTTTTGCAAATGCATGATCTATTACACCTTCTAGGATATATTATTACTTACATTTAATTTGAATATTATTCTTCAAAGGAATTAATTAAATACTTTTTTTTTATATTCCATTTCCTTCTAGTGTTGTCCATTGCATCTTGTATTTGCCTAGTTTGAATTAATGGGTGAGATCAATATATTAATTAAGATATAAATCTTAAAGATAATTATGATTATAATATATGTAATTCATACATATAATCTAAATGTAATTGACTATGAAAAAATATTCTAATTACTTCATTAGGACATGTGATAAATATGTCAATTAATAAAGAGATCATGATACATGGATTTTATAGATAAATTTCTAACTATGAATATGTTCTAGAAGTGAAAACATAGATTAATACATCTATAGTTATCTCAATTATTGAACTTATATATTAAATCCATTGTGTTAGTTCTATAGGATTAGATCACTACCATAGGTTGGTAATGACTTTCTATTAAAATTTTACCTCTACATAAGTGTAGCACATAGATTATTTAGTAACATGTTACTCTCTTGGCGTGATCTCTAGTTGAAAACATGAACCCTAACTACATGCACATATCTAAAAAATAGCTTAAAAGGCATTGGGAACCATAGATTTTTTTAGTCATATAAAACTAAGGGATTGGGGATGTGTAATGGTATGAGTTAAATCCAATCATCTCCACCCAATAATTGAAAATTTACTACGTGTTTAATACTACAATGAGGGAAATCAATACATACTTAGCTCTTCCCCATAGTGTGATTTTGAGAATACTATCCTTTGATATATGAATGAAACTAAGATTGGGTAATTTAAAATTCTTTATTTTGATTTTATTTTAAATGTTTAGTTATTTTTTTATTACTAATCCTAATGAATACTATGATAATTAGGAATAAGTGGGTACATTTAATTAATGTGAATAGTGTAATAGATAAATTTGAGATAAATAAAAATTGTTTTTAAAAATAAGAATTAATTTGTTTATACGGTGATCTTTTCGAATAAATCCTCATACCATTGAAACACTAGGATAATAGGCTAACCCTAAAGAGGGGTTTGATTTTGTAAAATTGTCTTTGCTAGGAGCATGATGGTTTTGAATAGTTTGGACAATTATAGAATGGTGATAATGATAATACTTTCAACACTCAAACATGTAACATAGGTCAGTTTTGGGCATCTAAATATATATGTTCCAGATATTTGTTAGGTTTGAGATATACAATGAGTTTTTTTATAGGTGTATGACAATATAATGAAAGGGTTGACTCATAACATAATATCCAAGTGTGAGAGAATGATGATTTAGGAATTTATTTAGATGATCTATCAATTTTTGGAAAATGTGTGATGAAATTTCCATTATCAATTATTAAATACCAAATTTTAGTATCTAGAAATAAACCCTTTTATTTAACTATTCAATTTTCTGTATTAAATTGATTAAATATACCCATATGTCTATAATACACTTATCATTTAAGGATTATATCTTTAAATTTTTAGTTTCAACTAATTGAAAACATTAAATGAACATGAAGTAGTAAATTTATATATTTGAAATATTAAATATAAAAATCTAAAGAGTCTATGTTAGAGTAAACAAATGTGTTAATGTGAACCATATTTCCTTTATAAGTTGTTAGATATGATGTTTCCTTAATTAAGCAATGGATATTTATGGTTGATCATGATCCATAATTATGTAACTATGCAGGATCCTAAGTTGGGAAGTAAAGATACCCCAATATTCAAGAATGTGGGGGAAATTACACAATTGAGTAACCCAAATAACTATGCCATATAAATATATTGAGAACAATGTGGCTAGGTTCAACTCCAAATTGAAACATTATGTAGGTAAATGAGAGAATTGATTAGATAAGTTTTTATCATAAATCAATCAACCAATAAATATTAGTTATATATTTAAATTTAATGATGTATTCTAGGTTAATCAAGTTTCATCCATATAAAAACATTATCCTAATGTAGTGAATAATGTTCATGAATGCATCATGTATGCATATTTTTATAAATGTGAAGTGTAATGACAACCATTTTCCATTAAATCATAATTCTAATGTGTATGATCATGAAATAGTATCATGCTTCCTCAACTTATACTATTTAATTTTATAACCTATATCCAAATGTAATGTTAATTTGTAATAGTTAGATTTTATTTTTGTAAACTATTGTGTACATGAAACTATGAAACTATGAATATGTACTCAAGTGTTTCTAAAATTAATGCATATGGAATATGAAACTGTACTTTGTATCAATGTGTAAATGTATACTATATATATGAATCAATCTGATACTTAACCATTACAATCTCTTAAATATGTCAAACTAGTATTATGTCCTTGTTTGCTTCTAATGGAGGTTTGTCTCTATGACAAGCCCACTATAATTCCACCAATTTGAAATAAGGGATGTATCTTGTGTATCACTCATCTCAAAATAATCATGAACTATATCATATAATGTATAATGATACCATCTTGTAATATAATTATATCATGTGAGAGCATGTCATCATAGTAATGTACGTATCAATTAAGGAATGTATTAAACATCTAGAATTTAGTGCATGCAAGTTTCATGTATAGATAAATGGTATCGATGAGGAACATAGTATAAGTGTATCTTAATTTAATTATGAATTAATAGTGCATGAAATTGATTGTGTAACCCCTTGATTTTAACAAACTTAAAAACACAACAAGCTCAAAAATATAAATACTTATTTTAAACACATAATCCAAATGACCACATACAAGGGAGAAAATAATTTGAAATAATCAATTATCAAGGACACACACAAGATGACATAAATTTTTTACAAAAAAAGGGATATCAAATTATGTACAAACAAACAAGGTGAAATGCCACACATAAAGTAATATATCATGAGAAGAGTTATAACATCAATGGATCATAGAACAAGTAACTATTACACCATGTGTATGTATCAATGTCATATTAGAGTAATAATATATCAATTATATATAAGAATATCACATGTAATTGTGTAAAAAATGAGTATTTAACAACAAATATGTAAGTAATATTGATTTTTCATCATGGAAAAAGGGTCATATAAATATATAAGATGTAATATTGAAAATTGTCGAATAGATTCCCTAAGTGTGGCTACAAGGTGGATGAAAAACAAACATATGCATATCGATATATGAATGTATGTCCTTCCTAGGATTCAAATATCATTAATATCTATGTATATATGTAGATATTTATGTATGTATGTGTGTGTGTGTGTGTGTGTGTGTGTGTGTCTACACACACACACACACACACAAAAATATATATACATACATGCCTACATACATAAATACACACATACATATATGTAGATGATATTTATAGATCATATAGAACCTCAATCTTGTAAAGTTGGAAAACTCAAACCTTGGATATTCCTTTCAATTTTATACCTTCCTTAACTATGAATGTATGTAACACACACACACACACACACACACACACACACACACACACACACGCACACACACACACATTCATGCATCCATGTGTGTGTGTGTGTGTGTGTGTGTGTGTCTATATATATATATATATATATATATATATATATATATAGACACACACACACATTTGTGTGTGTACTACATACATAAATACATGCATATATGTAGATGATATTTATGGATCATATAGTACATCAGCCTTGTAAATTTGGCAAACATAGACCTTGGCTATTCATGTTAGTTCTACACCTTTCTCACTTTATGAATTCTCACATCTACTCCATCTTGTCTCCCTTGGCCTATCTATTAGTCCAAAAATAATTATATTGATGAGATATGCATTCTATCTTACTTAGAATGATTAAAATATACTTATATTCCATCTCTACAAGTTATAAACCTATACCTTATTTCATCCTTCCTATATAGTAATGTTTAGGATAAATACTAACACCAACATTAGTGTCCTGACCTAACATAATTGTGAGGTTCCCTAAAGTCATATATTTTGTAAATGCAACATATCATAATGATTAGTTTAAATTTTTTAATTGCAAGTAACTTATCCAAAGGGATTGATATAAATACAAAATCAGCTCTCATTCATTCCTCAACTATAAAATACCAATAAAGACCAAGGAAACATATTAAAATAATTATATCAAGCGTTCATTTGTATAAATATTCCCTTTTCCATACCAATAAGATAAATATCACATATAGTTGTTTAAAGTAATAAAGGATTAGCACAAGAGCCCAATTTTCCATGTTATAAACTAGGTCATCATTGTACTTGCTTTTACACATATTACATGACTTATACACAAGATAACATGTAGGAGAGAACTAAACTAGTCTATTGCCCTTTACGGATTAATGGATATGTATCTAGTTCTTACTAATAGAGGGGTCTCTGGAGTCATCTCAACACAGTGAGTCCACCATACCATTTTCCCAAAGGTCACAATGAAGATGAAGACCCAAGTTTTTGAAAATTCATGAAGAGTGATAGTCCATGACTGAAAACTGAATGCACTAGAGCAAAGGTGAAGTATAACCTAGAAGCATTCAGGTGGTTTTATTATTTTCTAGTAGGTATTCCATTTGTGACACTTGTATAAAACCTAGAGAGTAGTATTGATGCAACTATCTAAGGTTGATGTTAGTATCTAGAGCTCTACAAGCATTAGATACCTAATCTAAAAATTGTTTCAAGATATTTGTCTAGCCTAATTATTTCCTATTCTAGATCTAATACTATGTTATAATCAAAACCTACTAATTATATTACTTCTTTGTCATTTACATGCATAACTTAGTTGTACTTTCTATATTTAGCCTATTTTCAACATAATAAGTTCAATATATTTCTATGTATGAGCTTAGCACCCAATTACCCTAATCTAGATTTGATTCTCACCCTTGTGCATTATTATTTATATATTTTTATCCCTAGTAAACCCAACTTAAGATCCTCATCTATTTTAAGATTAAACATTTGGTGAAACTAATCTATGTGAATGCAAGATTATTATAATCTAGGGGATCCAAGCCTCCTAGGTTTTCATCTAGTTGTGATGTATATTTAAATATGAAGCTTTAATATAGGATTTTACCTCCTCTTATCTCAAGGGATTTTTTTGCATATGTTTTCAAGTGGATTCTTCATTGATTTGTGTATTTCAGACTCAAAATAGGTTAATTTCAAAATTCCTTAAAGTTATTTTATAATCAGGTCTATATAGAAAAATACCTATTTTTACAACATATTGTACAAATTATTCACACTTATAAATTTACTATTTTTATTAAATTTAGACCTAAATGATGTGAATTTACTTTTCCCCCTATTTTTATGGGTTTATTTCAATTCCTATTTTTATACAAAATCCTATCATGGATTTTAAAAGGAATCAACCAATAGTTTGAAATTGTTGTATCCTTAATTATATGATTTTTTACTCTTTGGCATTTGTTTCTCTTGATTATCCTATTCTAATATGAGTTTTTAGGACCTGTAAAATGGATAAAACTAGGATTACTTATATTAAGCCTAAGGAAGGTGATAGTTATCATCCATCTAACCAAGTTCGTATTAGCACCCCTTCAAAGGGTAAGGTGGATCATCATATTATGCAAAAATAGGGTAAGCAAATAACCCTTCTCATGTCCCTTAATGGCACATGTATGCATGTTCATTCTAATATACCTTGGATTTATATTTTTGAAACTATCAAAGAATATATCCATACCATGAACAAGTCAATGAATGAATTACAAACGCAATATCAGTTTATAAGTTCAAATATCACCTTATTGAAAAATCATAGCTCCTATATGCAAAATCCACATTATGATACTGTGAATCATGTGTTTGCATCTTCATAATGTTATGTCAAATCATATTTCATATCCATATTCAAGTATATAACAAAACACATCTAAAACAACTATTCTAAACATTATACCAATGGTTACTAAGAGAATAAGTGAAATCCTAACTGAAATTATTGGGGACAAAGTTAGTAACTTACATCTTATATATCTCATTAACATATCCAAATAATATTTTTCATGCCATAGAATGCAAGGTCACCATACAAATCATTTATTATATATAAAGAAAAGGATACATTTCATTATTGATAGTGGTGATCCAACACTTAATAACCTTCACCAGAAGAAAGAAAAGGTCTCAAACTTTTCAAACATTCAAAAATACCAAAAAAAATTCAAAATCATTCAAAAATCCTTAAAATTATTTGAGACCTACATGTTTTATTGGCTCCTTGCCATCTATGTGTTAGTTATGTGTTGATGGATGACATATTTATTTTCTTTTAAATGCATTTATATGTCAAAATTCTACTTTAATTTGATATAGGTTTACACACATACATGATCTATTCCTATTTTAAGTGCTGAGCCTTCCCTCTACACATGTCATTTACACATTGTAGGCATTTACTTATTTTATTTTGATACCCACATGATATATCATTATATGATTAAATTTCATTATCATGTTTGAGTTTACATGTGTAATTTTAGATGCCTTTTTCCATGATTATATATTACGCAAGGTACTTGATATGTTATACACTTGACTTTTTTTCCCAATACATTCGATCTATGGTCTACTAAGACATGTTTATGTTACTTGATGATGCTTTAATTTATGCACTTATTTGAGTGTCATGCCTTTCTATTATTATTTGTTTGAGCATTTAAATATGATCCTTTAATGTTCCTATGTGTGATTTATTCAACATTTGCATATGTCATTATTTATTATATGTAAATTTGAATATGTCATCCTTGCTTTTTTGGACATCCAACTAAGTCATGTCCCTTCGATTGTGTGGCATTTGAACATGACCCTTATTTTGAGTGATATTATGTGTGTTCCTATTTAATTTACTATATGTTAATGTTACTATATATATGATATCATGATATTTATCATGCATCTTATGCCTTGATGTGTTCGTATTAGTTTTATGAAATTCAATGTTATATCTACGTAGACATGTTACTTCTATATGTCACATGGTTACATTCATAGATTATATATTTTTATTATCCTATTGAGGTGTGGTAACTATACATTTTTATATTTACATAACCTAAGGGGGAGGGGTGGAATATTGTTGGGTGCATGTCACTGAGGCATGTTCTCCACACTTATTTAGTATGTGTTACTTATATATATTTTCAATTTCAATGAGGGCATGTCATATGGGCATGGATTCTACACATTCATTGTTTTCATATTGAATGGGGCCATTCTTTGGAAACATGTTGCCCACACATATTCAATATTCAAAATCTCTAGATTATAATGGGGGCATATTTTGGAAACATATTATACACATTGGTACTTATATTAGTTTTCATATTTATTCATACATAGTTAGGGGTATGTTTTGAAACCATGTTCTCTACACTTACATAATTTTTTAAATTGGCCAAAGCAAATAGTTATATGATTTAGATTGATAGTTTGGCATAATTATATACATTGGTACAATTTTTGTACATAGTTTTAGTATGAGACATATACAATTTGCATATGTTATAAAATTTATGTGTAATATTAAAAAATCTAAATTAGTTTTAGACTATACAACTTTTTTACATATTGATACCCCATTTAGACATTTATAGACTTTATTAAGCTAGTATTTTATAGTAGTTGGTTCACTTTTTTGTATGGTTAAGGTGATTAAATCACTTAATATTTTCAATTTTTTTATGTTAGACTTGATTATATCATCCAACATTAATAGGTTATAAGTATCATTTAGTTGCATGGTTGAACTAATCTCAACTGCCAGGTGGTAACTCATATTTAATAAGAATTTAGGGGAATGGGCATTCCAATCTCTCTCTCTCTCTCTCTCTCTCTCTCTCTCTCTCTCTCTCTCTCTCTGTGTGTGTGTGTGTGTGTGTGTGTGTGTGTGTGTGTGTGTGTGTGTGTGTGTGTGTGTGTGTGTGTGTATGTGTGCGTATGTGTGTATATATATATATATATATATATGTATATATATATATATATATGTATATATATATATATATATATATATATATGCATGTATGTATGTATATGTATGTATATATATGTATGTATATATATGTATGTATATATATGTATGTATATATATGTATATATATATATGTATGTATATATATATATATATATATATATATATATATATGTATGTATATATACATATATACATGTATGTATATATGTATAGATATATATGTATATATATACACATATATATATATACATACATATACATATATATATACATATATATATATATACATATATATATATACATATATGTATATATGTATATATATATATATATACATATATGTATATATATATATACATATATGTATATATGTATATATATATGTATGTATATATATACATATACATACATACATACATACATACATATATATATATATATATACATATATAAATACATATATATATGTGTGTGTGTGTGTGTGTGTCTATATATGTATGTATATATATATATATATATGTATATATGTATATATGTATATGTATATATGTATATATGTATATACACACACACACACACACACACTTTCAACATTTATCTATAATTTTACTAATCTCACTTTCGTATCAATACAATTATACATATTTTAAAAATCATCTTGATGATAGGCAAGTTTGTTATACTGCTAAGCCTTGTTATTTATATATAAATATATTTAAAGTAATTTAATTATATATTATATGCACTAATTATATAATTTAACATATTACTTGTTTTAGGTTAGTCACTATAAAATCACTCATTTTTGGCACATGTAAAGACAATGTGTGTTATACACATCCAGGTATGCATTTATTTTCTTTAAACTAACAATTTCACCACTAGATTAAAATTGGAGAAAATTTAGATGATATTTATGGATTATATATCACCTTGGTATTTTAAACTTGTTAAACTCGTAACTTTGTTTTTCCTCTTAGTTCTAGTCATTTCCCACTTTTATAAGTATTATATCTACTCTATTTTGTGCCCCTTAGCCTATATCTTAGTCTAACTAGTCTTATGTTGATTACTCAGGCATTCTATCTTTCCTATAATTTTTAAAATGTACTTATCTTCCATGTTTATAAGTTAAGAACCTGTTCCTACAATCCTATTCCCTAAACACTAACTTCCAGGATAAACACTAATACTGATGTTAGTGTCCTAACCTAACATAAAAATCCAGTGCCCTAAAGTACTTTATTTTGTAAATGAAATGTATCATAATGGCTCACCAAAGTGTTTTGACTTAAGGTTACTTATCCAAAGGGGTTGATATAAATACAAAATCATCCTTCATTCATTCCTCATTTAGAAAAAACTAAGAGAGTCTAAAGTAACTTATAAAAAGTGCTCTTTCAAGCACTAAATTATAAAAAAGCTTAGCTATTTCCATATTAGTAATAGGAACAACACATATATACGTCTAAAAGTACTAAACGATCATGCCAAGATCGTAATTTTGTAATTTATAAGATACTTCATTATTTCACTTGATTTTGCACCTATTTGATGATTCAAGAATAAGCCTATAAATAGGGGAGAATTACATTAGTGTTAAGCCTCCTTAAGAGAATTGGCCATGTCAGTAGTAGTAACTAATAAAGGTGTATTTGGAGTCAACTTGACATTGTGTTTCCAATAATAATTCTTTCCCCACAGTCACTGCAAAGATGAAAAACTAGGGTTTTAAAAATTCATGAGGACTAATAGTCCATGATCCATATCTAAATGCACTAGAGGGAAGGAAAAGTGAAATAAAAAATCATTTAGGTGGTTGCATCCTTTTACAACAAGAATTCCATACAAGAAACTTTCATCTAACTCAAGAAACATTATTGACATAATCATCTAGGCTAACATTAGTGTCCAAAGCTTTAGAAGTGTCAGGTCTATAAAATAACAAATCTTATGGTATTTCCTTCTAGCCTAATTTTTATTTCCATGCATAAACTAGTTTTACTTTATATATATATATATATATATATATATATATATATATATATATATATATATATATATATATATATATATATATATATATCCAATTCTCAGTGTAAAAAAACTCACTATATGTTTATAAATGATTTTAACACCGAATCGGCTTGTTGTAGATTTGATTATCACCCTTGTGCATTATAATTTATATATTATTAACCCTATATAACTCAAGTTAGTATCCTAATACATTTTTTGTTTAAACAATGTGTGTGTGTGTGTGTGTGTGTGTGTGTGTGTGTGTGTGTGTGTGTGTGTGTGTGTGTGTGTGTGTGTGTGTGTGTGTGTGTGTGTGTGTGTGTGAATAATATTCCATCTACCAAAACATGTGATAAGTAACATATGTAAAAATGAAAAATAGCCACCACATCATGCTCAGGTCTTGATTATGAATATTTTGAATAATTTTAAATGCTTTTAAATTGTGTTATCCTTCCTAGAATTCAAATATCATGAAATATATGTATTTATGTATGTAAATAAAATGACATCTACCAAAACATGTGATAATTAACATATTTAAAAATGGTAAATAGCCTTCATGTCATTTTTATGTCTTGATTATGGATTTTATGAATATATTAAAATGTTTTTAATGTTTTTGATTATTTGGTTCTTGTCTTTTTTTAGAATATTTGAAATTAGTAAAGATCAACAGATGATGTTATCAATGAAAGGGTCATGGAAAGGTGATGGTAATCATGAAAACTTCCTCTTCAATGGTGATTTCAATTTTAACTAATTTTTTTGTTGGGATATTAAATAAAATATATTATTTGAATGATTCTCATTCTAACTTTTTTTGAGCTTATGATATGGTTTGATTTCAAACTTCTTTATTGAAGTAGTCATGAGTTTATGTATAGTTAAATTTGTTCAAAGTAATTACCTTGACTTCTAGGCCCCTCATTATATGGAACTATCATGTTTAGGTCTTGATTGTGGATTTTATGAATACATTCAAATGTTTTTAATGTTTTTGATTATTTAGATCTTGTATTTTTTTAGAATATTTGAAATTAGTAAAGATCAATAGATGATGTTATCAATGAAAGGGTCATGGAAAGGTGATGGTAATCATGAAAACTTTCTCTTCAATGGTGATTTCAATTTTAACTCATTTTTTGGTTGGGATTTGAATAAAATATATTATTTGACTCATTATCATTATAACTTGTTTTGATCTTATAATTTAGTTTGATTTCAAACATCTCTATTGAAGTAGTCACAATTTTGTGTATAGCTAAATTTGTTCAAACTAATTACATTGACTTCTTGGTCCCTCATTATATGGAATTGTCATGTTTAGGTCTTGATTATAGGTTTTACAAATACATTCAGATGATTTTAATGTTTTTGATTATTTGGCTCTTGTATTTTTTTAGAATACTTGAAATTAGTCAAGATCAAAAGATGATGTTATCAATGAAAGAGTCATGAAAAGGTGATGGTAATCAATAAAACTTCCTCTTTAATGGTGATTCAATTTTAACTCATTTTTTAGTTGGGATTTAAATTAAATATATTATTTGACTCATTCTCATTCTAACTTGTTTGGATCTTATAATTTTTTTTTTAATTTCAAAACTTCTCCATTGAATTATTCACAAGTTTGTGTATAGTTAAATTTATTGAAACTAATTAACTTGACTTCTTGAATATTATTTATTCGTGAAGTGGTGGTAGAAAGTTTGTTTGAAAATATATTGTATTTCATCATCACTAATAAAATTGGTCATCTTGGCTAGTATAGTCTTATATCAAAGCACATAGTCATTGATTGGTTTATTGGATAATTGCTTTAGCTTAGAAATTTATGTATAAAATAAATTATCATAAATGTTGATGGTAAAGTGTGATAATATTAGTTTAGATTGAGGCTTCAATAGTCTTACAGACTATATAGGTATATCATAAAACCATCTAAATGAATATTACGATAGAATTCTTTGAAATGATTTTGTCAACAAGTCAGCATTCTATGCACAATAGAAGAAAGCTCCATATAATGATATAATATGCCTCTTGGGATCACTTTTATATTTATATAGTAATATATTTGGAGCCATGAATCATATAATTAAAGGGTAGGATGTTATCTAGATAACTATCATGATTTGGAGTAAGTCATATGAATCCAGGGTATGGATAGTTCTTTATGCAACATTGCTATAATTACAAAACCTTGGTATACATAGTTGTAACCATTTTCTCAAGAGAATGTGCTTGAGATAAATTTGGTAATGGAAAGTGTGTAGAAATTAAATTTTTTTGAAGGTTATAGATGTAGGAATGGGAATTAAAAACTATTGAAAACCTTGGGTTGTCTCCAAAATTTTGGTCAGTGTCACATAAGATAAAAAAGGTGTACGCATGGGAATAGTACCTATTGTATTGCTATGGAAACATTATGTGGAAGATTGTGATAAATATTTTTGCTCATGTTTTATGATATATATTATATAATTAATTTGATGTGAATGGAAATTAAGATATTAAATGAATTATTCATCTTTAAAGGAATTTTGTTCATCTATATTAATCATATTAATAACTGATAAGCATTCTTGATGAGTCCATTGATAGGGTGGATATAATATCATATAAAACCCATAATAGGGAAAATAATGATTCATGAAATCCCTTTTTTTTTTAGGTGTTAATAATAGGCATCTCAAGTTTGATATTACAATAATAGGTTTGGATATGTCTTGGGATTGTTTCTTAACAAGCTTAGACTTATTCATGAATTTTGCCTTGATTTTGGTTTCCCATTTGTATACATAGTTTATAAAAATAAAATATTTAATAATTATAGAAAATGAAAAGTTAAATTTCATTAATTATTTTGACTAATAAATTTATTTCAAAATGATCATGATTAATGTGTATTATTATAGAAAATAGAAACCCTAATTCTAAACTATAAAACCATAAGGGAAAAATTATGATTTTTCATTGCTCTGTATGTTTAAGGGTTGAAAAATATATGTTTCCATAATTTTAATTAATGGATGAGATCAATATAATTAATTTAGAGGTTTGAAAGATAATTCAAATTATAAAAAATGACATTCAAGCATACAATATGAATGCAACTAATTGAAAAACAATTCTTTTGATTTTATTAAGGAATGTGATAAATATGTAATGTACTAAATATATAATGATGATTATTTTGTCTAGATGATTATTTGAATACTACTATCTAACTATGAATGTGTTCTTTAAGTTGGTTGGAATTGATATGACTCATGTGATGGGTTAGTTATGTAGGATCAGGGTTTTATTAGAGGACTATAATGACCTTTTGGTTAGAACTAAAATATGTGGAAATTCAACAAATAGATGCATGATAAGGGTCACCTTGTAGGATAAATTTATACAACCTCAAATTATGGCATTTCAATGGATATGTGTGGCCAACATGTATTACATACCTCTTATATTATCTTTTGACATTTATCCATGTTTTAGGTAAATTTAGCCTATGGAATAACTATTGATAAGTTGTGTGTGTGTGTGTGTATGAGTTAGTGGTTAGTATTTGATCATAATATTGCAAATGATTATGTCATTAAATTATTATGGAGGTTTCCCCTTAGAGTGCCTCAGTTATATTTATCAGGCATTCTACTTGTCTATTAGTTATTTTTATGGATATATATTATGCTCTTATTTTTGTCATATAATACTATATTGTGTGAACATATAATTTATTTCATTACAAGTGGTATTAGATATTAGATTTGGGAAAGTTTTTATGGTGGTATTTTTTAAAAATCTAGTGTTATACTCTACTAGGAGTTAAAGGATTAAAAAAACATAACCTATAATCTGAGAATAATTTAATTTTTTAATCATTGTAGTATTGTTTAAAGAGCTATTTTATTATAAATTAGTATAAAAAAAGGTAGGAATGTTTTTCACCCTTGTGCACATTAGGAATTTTTCATTCATCTCTAAAAGGTGATCACAATGGTTTATTTCATGATTACACTTTTTTTCTTAAAAAATGTCACTTGTGTGCACATTTTCAATCATTGGATTCATATTTGTGAGGCCATCACAATGTTTTCATATGTAGATACACTTTTTTCAAGGTTAAAACCCTCCTAGGGTCTATGCATGGCTGGTCCTAACACTCTCCAATGTATGAAAGGGAAGGAAACTCTTAGAACTCATAAGGAGACATGGAGTCTATAACATATGATTCATGTATGTCAAAGGTTTTTTAACAACTTCATATAGAGTTAAATGTAATGGTTCATAAATATGATCTTGATGTGGTTATAGTGGACATCACAGTGACAAAAGGGGACTTAAATGGTTTATAGAATAAGTTTAAATAATTAATTTGAAAATTATCTGACTTATAGCTCAATATTTTAAATATAACCCTCTACCACTATAGTTTGGTTCTCTTCATTTAAATATTCACACCACCAATTCATGTTTGAAGCCAATGTTTCTATAAGTAGACTTCTATAGTTTTAATAGTAATGATCCACTCATATGGATCACTGATATTTATAATTTATTTGGTCTATAATAGATTGCATATTCATAAAAGGTGGTAATGGCCTCTCTAAATTTGTAACCTGAGTAATTCATTTGATAATGATGGTTGTGTGCTCAAAATAAATAAAAGGGTCTCTTGATTTCTTAGTATATATTTTTTGAGCAACTACACCTCAACTATCACAACAATGTCTTAGAAAACCATTTTAGGCAGCTACCAAAATTATTTCTGTCAGGATGCAAAACACTGGAAGCACACAGTTGATTACCAAACCAAGCAACTTAATATGCAGAAATTAACCAGATTGAACAAGTAACTAGAATTCAGAATAACACAGAATATGAGAGACAATACACAACTTGTATTAATAACTCTTACAGAAAAGAATACAATAAAGAAGATGCCACTTCTTCTCCACCACCTCTTTAGAGGTTTCCCACACCTCAAGTGAACAATAATTCTCTCCTCAAAGCTCTCTCTACTAGGTCCCAACACCCAACTCAAACACAGAGTTGGTGTTCACCTTACACTTGTGCTCCACGCACTCCACAAGTGCTCCATGCACTCCACAAGTACTCAAAGTACTTCAAGTAGATCTCACATGAACCTGCAACAACCTGCAATTCAATAGACCATACTTATGGAAGGAACTGCCTTGCCTTCCTCTTAGCTCTCCATGTACTCCACGTACATACCAATGAGTACACACCGTACTCCAAGTAGATCCTACCTAATTCTGCTCCCTGTTGTGTTGCTATCCTATCTGATCTCTAACCTACAGATCAATACTAGTTTTGCACACCTGTGAACCTTGATCTTGTACACACACAGAGCTGTAGATCAATGATCTTACTTACCATGTAGATTTCCTATAAGGGCCATGCTCACCTAATGACCAAGATTATACATACTTGAAGAATCTAGCTGACTCTCCAATCCAGCACCCACACACTTGGTATTGTGGCACTAGGAGGAACGCACCATTGCTCTACCTCACACACCGAAGGAGCTTATAATTATGCTCTCTTACTCCCTAGCACTCATTTACAATACAACCATGAGTTTATTATATAGATCTCATCCAAACAATAATTAGACACCTAGTACAATAATTAGATCCGCAGCTCTCAGTCTATAATTAGCACTAAGCATGCAAACACTTGGTCCGTCAACCAACTGCCCGTAATAAACTTGCAGTTGAACCACACAGGTGACTGATGCTGATCCCTATCCGCCTGGGGGTCACCGACATTGTCCGATCTCTGACCGACGTCGGTTGCTCTCCTGCCTTGTCTTGTCGACATCGGTTGGCCTGACCGACGCCGGTGTCTATGACACTCAACAACCCTTCTGCACCCTCCTCCATGTCTGCATCAGTGAAGCTTTCAGCTCCATAACTTAACAATTTCCCACTTGGAGATAAATAGCTGCACTGTACTTGTACTTGTACTCTGTCTAATCTATTTCCTGGTTTGTATTCCTCTTCAAGCTCCCACTTGAAGACTAACCACCACACATCCCGTGGTGCACCACCTGTCATTCGAGTACCCTGCCACATCCAAACCTATAAACACATGTAGTGAAGTCCTGACCCTGCATGTATACTTGCTGCTGGTCCCTCTCAAATCCCTGAGAACCCACTTCACTAAATTGGCTCCTAACTCTCTGACAGCTCCCACTGCATGGGAATACTCAGGTCTATACCAGACCTCATGTGATTTTGGACACTGTACCTGTCCAGTCCTTAGTGTGCTCTGGCTCTGCATCTTGCGTAATGAACCTCACCAACACCTGATTCACATCAGCTCCCACTAGAGACAAAATCAACCTGTGATCTCCATGCCTCCCATGTCAAAGAATTTCACTACTCTAAACTCCTCCTGACATGCCACTGAACTAATCTTACCCTTAGCCAGCAAAACCCTATATGTACAAACCCTGCTAGCAAATATACCATCCACATACAGTAATAGAATGATGTCACGACTCATCATCCACCTGGTAAGTCAAACCACAGTAGTTACCCTAACATTGACTAGAGTCATGCTCTGTCATGCCCCTATCCAAACCTGTACCACTGTCCTGCAGCTCCTCAACACCATATGCCTGGTCTTCCATCTCACGTGTCCGTTCACTCTATTCTTCAACTAAGGAATCCATTCGTCTCTGTGCTTTCACACCAGTTGGCAACCCTACAAAAAATTCCATTTGGTTCTGCATCATATCCCTGCCATGCTCCCACCTGTTTCTTGGATCCTTCCTGCTCTACAATCAGAAATGAGTATAAAGAAGAGGAACAACAAATTTGAGGGCCTACTTACGTCTTCAGTCCTCCGTATGGGTGTTTGAGACTCCTTGACAGCATGCTGTCCACCCAAAATCCATTACAGTGACCAACCTCGATCACTCCATAGTCTCCATCCGATCGACGTCAGTTCCCATGCGTCTGTCTCTGACTACCAACCTGCCAACATTGGTGTCCCTGTTGCCGACGTCGGTCCTTTTGATCGATGTCAGTCTTACCTACTGCCAACGTCGGTCCTTCTGACCAACATCGGTCTTACCCTGCCTGACATCACCTGCTTTGGTCTGCACATGACCCACATTGACACCTGTCTGTTCGACACCGGTTCTTCCTGACCGACGTCGGTGTCTGTGTTCACCTGTGAGTGATGACTTTTTACCCGCGAGCTCCTTTGAATCAATCTCCTTGTCCAAACTGCCCTACTCAGAAGTATCCAACACCATCCATTGGTTTCTGTCCGCCATTTCCTCCAAGAACACCAAGGCTTTCCAGTTCTTAAGCCTATCAAATATATCTGTCTTTCACTTAAGAACATGCATCTCCTTCCTGCTCATGTGACCAAGCCTACGAAGCCATGTCTCTGCAACAGAAGAAGAATTAGTAATATAAACAAGTAGATAAAGAGTACCTATTTTCTTACCACCAGCTAATTCAAGTGCACCCGCTGTGAGAGTTCTTGTGCATCTCTCATCACCCAATATTTCTGAAGAAATTAGCCATATCTCCAAACCTGGGACCTGCATGACCTTCATCAACACCTGTGTGTTGGCCGCTTGCAATTTCAGCTTCACTTTCCCTTTGCCAATTCTTTGGCAAGGCTCACCAGCTCCTCTACCTGGGGCTGCATGGAAAGAGGCAATCGAATCTTTTATTCAAGATTCAAATTTATCCAAGAAACCTCCCAAAGCATCCTGTGCAACATCACCTGCAACATCTGCTTCATCAATTCCTTCTTGCTGATCTTCCACAAACCAACAATATTCTTTTACCTGCTCTTTCTTTCCATGGGACCTTAAGTGACCATCTATGCTTTTCAACTCCTCCATTCTTAGCTTACTTTCATCTGCCATTACTCTGCTCCCACTCAATCAGAAACCCCTGAGAGTGACCTGTAACCAAACACAAAACCTGCTTCCTGCAACCTTAGCTCTGATACCACTTGACAGGATACGAAACACCGGAAGCACACAGTTGATTACCAAACCAAGCAACTTAATATGCAGAAATTAACCAGATTCAACAAGTAACTAGAATTCAGAATAACACAGAATATAAGAGACAATACACAGTTTGTATTAATAACTCTTACAGAAAAGAATACAATAAAGAAGATGCCACTTCTTCTCCACCACCTCTTCAGAGATTTCCCACACCTCAAGTGAACAGTAATTCTCTCCTCAAAGCTCTCTCTACTAGGTCCCAACACCCAACTCAAACACAGAGTTGGTGTTCACCTTACACCTATGCTCCACGCACTCCACAAGTGCTCCACGCACTCCACAAGTACTCATAGTACTTCAAGTAGATCTCCCATGAACCTGCAACAACCTACAATTCAATAGACCATACTTATGGAAGGAATTGCCTTGCCTTCCTCTTAGCTCTCCATGTACTCCACGTACATACCAATGATTACACACCATACTCCAAGTAGATCCTGCCTGATTTTGCTCCCTGTTGTGTTGCTGTCCTATTTGATCTCTAACCTACAGATCAATACTAGTTCTACACACCTGTGAACCTTGACCTTGTACACACACACACACACACACACACACCTGTAGATCAAAGATCTTACTTACCATGTAGATCTCCTATAAGGGTCATGTTCACCTGATGACCAAGATCATACATACCTGAAGAATCCAGTTGACTCTCCAATCCAGCACCCACACACTTGGTACTGTGGCATTAGGAGGAACGCACCATTGCTCTACCTCACACACCGAAGGAGCTTATAATTATGATCTCTTACTCCCTAGCACTCATTTACAATACAAACATGAGTCTATTATATAGATCTCATCCAAACAATAATTAGACACCTAGTATAATAATTAGATCTGCAGCTCTCAGTCTATAATTAGCACTAAGCATGCAAACACTTGGTTCGTCAACCAACTGCCCATAATAAACTTGCAGTCAAACCACACAGGCGATCGATGCTGGTCCCTGTCCGCCTGGGGGTCGCCGACGCCAGCCGATCTCTGACCGACGTCAGTTGCTCTCCTGCCTTGTCCTGCCGACGTCGGTTGGCCTGGCCGATGCCGATGTCTGTGACACTCAGCAACCCTTCTGCACTCTCCTCCATGTCTACATCAGTGAAGCTTTTAGCTCCACAACTTAACAATTTCCAATATGGATTTTAAAGGATTATAAAGGACTATTTTGTATAATTTGGACTCAAACCCACTAAAGTGGAGTAGATAAAATTTTCTCAATTTTTTTTATTATGTTCCAAATAAAATGGACTGTTTCAAACCATTTGGGCCATAGATCATTTTTAATGAATTGGACTATTTAAGGACCATTTTGAATAATTTGGACGTATACCTACTAAGGTGGAGTGGGGAAAATTTTCTCCATAAATAATTTTATTATTTTCCAAATAAATTGGACTGTTTCAAACCATTTGGGTATAAATCATTTTGAATGAATTAAACTATTTTGAATAATTTGGATTTATACCCACTAAAGTAGATTGAAGAAATTTCTTTCCATAAATAATTTTTTTATATTCCAAATAAATTGGAATGAATACAAAAAGTAGTATGGAATTATTATTAGCCCTATTAAATTAATATGGAATTATTAATAGTCCAAATTTTGAAAAACTATCATAGATAAATTGGAGTTTATCAACAATTGATTGGACTTACCACAAATAAACAACATCTATCTAATATATTTGTAATAATTCCAAATTATTTACAACCAAAACATTCTTTTTGAAAAATTTAAAATAATATTGACTTATTAGTATTCCAAATTTTGAAAAACTATCGAAACTAAATTGTACTTTATCAAGGATTAGTTGGATTTATTATAAATAAACAACATATATCTAATGTTTTTTTAAAAAGTACAAATTATTTCCAACCAAGGATTTTTCTTCCTCTCATAAACCATAATTATATGATTTCCCTTTTCCCTGTTAGTTTATATATATAGATGCATATCATAAATAGATAGAAGTGAAGGACCTATTTATAGCAATTTTAAGAAATAATTGGGAACTCGATGGATAATTTCAAGTAATAAAGGGAGGATAAATGCATGAAAATCATTTGTGGTAGTAAAAAAAAATTGAGAATAATAATTATAATATATATTTATAAGCTATCAAATTTTTAAAGAAAATCTTATTAAATGCAAGTAAACATAAATGGAATTTATGATATCTAGAATAATGTTTTTTAAAATAATTACCCAATCATTACACCATAAAATCTATATTTAGTATTTAATATATTTTTATTTTATTATTTAACCTGTTGAGATTGTAATATCATTTTTGCACAAAATAGGACATGAAGATATACCAAAAAGACAATGACCTAATACTATATCATGAACTTTAATAACAATATATAAAAATATAAATATTATATATACATTTGATCAATATATTCATGAATATGAAATATAATCCATCAAGTTTAGAGAAGGATAGTTTTTAGTACTATGACTATGATCTTTTATGTATGAATTATAAAAAATAAGTGAATCATTGAAATGAGCATGTAAGCTATGAATCTAGTAAAACATTCTACATGCCAAAAAGATGCACTAAAATATTAAAAAAATAATCATACTTGTCATTCCAAATTTAGAGAAACACCATTTCAAATTTTCAATGTCATGAAAGAAAATAATTGCTCAAAATCCTTTATCACTATTTGCAAAGTGACCAATTTAACGATGCGTTCAAATATTATGTTACAATGCCTTTCAAAAAATCAATGACAACAATTGTTTTACCTTTTCATGTTTTGTTTGGTCAAGTATAGATGATATTATATATAAGAATGGATAGTAAAGATCTGTCTTTTGGGTTTGGCTTGCATTTCTTGTCCAAACACCATGAATAAATTTGTTCTTATTATACATCTTTTTTCTTTGTATGAACTGGTATGAACCAAGTTATTTAACACTTTATTTTAGATCTTCATTTATTTTTAGTATCTCAATGTTGCTTTCATCTCTAACAACCCATATTTTGTATTTCACACGTATAGAGTCATCAGGTCTAATAAACATCATATCACCTTATGCACATCTTGAATTGGTCAAATGAAATTTTGTCTTTTAGTTATTGGACACACATGTATCTGTTGATGCCACTAACAAATAAAGGGCCCTATTATGAACCATTTTATTTATATCTTTCTGCAATGGTATTTCATGGAAAGTTATAGGCTATAAATATCATGTATATTCAAATTCATAAGGTAACATGTCTTATTTCATTGTGTCATGAATATTTTTGAAGTAATATGGTAGATCTTTCCACTTACTATTTCCAGTCAAACCAAATTCATTGAATTGCTTAATATACTTGATCAAGTTATCTTTAATTTCTTTGTCACTATTTTTTCTACTTCTATCAGAGTATTTTAAAGCAATGGATTCTTGCATATTTTCTCTATTTTCTAAATCTATGATGAATATTCTCATACAATTACCCTCTCGAACATTTGGCTCACCATTTTATTTTTTTTCCCCATAATTTAATCAAGGGGGGGAACTAATTTCTATCTTTTTATAGATTTTTTTAAATGTATAATAGGCTTACCTTGCTCTATGAGTATAAAAAGATATTGGCATTTTTTCAAGCCTACTATTTCATTACTTCCCTTCATCTGGTAATTATTAATAAATTCTTTGAAATCAACTACTTCTTCAATTAAACATGGTATGAAGTTTTTTGTATTTTCACATGTCATATAAGTGTCCATAATCTCTACCACACACCACACATCTTTCCTCCTTACACATTCATATAGGTTTCCAAATGTGTTGGAGATATTCTCGTGGGTATGTCCTACAAGAAGAAAACTAATCTCGACATTGAGGAAGACACCTTTGTAGATAAGGAGAGATCAATATTTCAACACAAATCTATAAAAAACACATGATTTTGTGTAATTGGAAAGCTAATAGAATTACATTTATTTCTATATAATGTTATAGTTTTTGTTTCATATTAATATTAAATTATAATTTACAATATATTTATTGAGAGATACATATATGAGCATGGAATGTGGTTAAGTTACCTCTACATTATTGTTGACCAAATTTTGGCTCTTTAGGCCAAAATTGGGCACCCCTATTTGAAAAAACCATCTAAGGCTATACCTTTGGCCACATCTAGTACTTAGATTTTATTCAGAAGAAGTGTTTTTTCACAAATCCTGCAACAAATGTACAAGTCTATTCCTTTCAAAAAGTTCATTTTTCATCTTTGCTAAGCCTTGCCTAAATTCTTTCAGACTTTTTATTTGAAGTAATTTTCCTTAAGTGTATTTATTTTAGACATTTCATTTTTAACTTTTTCAAAGAGGTCATTTTTGACATTTCTAAAGTAATTGTTTCAAACAATTTGTTGACCAAATTTTGGCCCTTCAAGCCAAAATTAGGCACCCCTATTTGAAAAAATTGTCTAAGTCTATATCTTTAGCAAGCTCCAGTACTTAGATTATAATTGAAAGAAGTTTTATTTAACAAAGACCAAAACAAATGTACAAGCCTATTCCTTTCATAAAGTTCATTTTTGGTCTTTGCTAAGCCTTTGCCTAATTCTTTCAAACTTTTTGTCCGAAGTAATTTTCCTTAAGTGTATTTCTTTTGGACATTTCATTTTCAACTTTTTTGAAGAGGACATTTTAAAAGTTTTTGAAGGAATAATTTTGGACATTTTATCTAAAATAATTTTTTCTAAGGCATCTTTTTTGAAAGAACTATTTCAGACATTTTATCTAAAACAACTTTTCCAAAGGACACTTCAATTTTTTTGAAAGACACTTGCAATTTTTCCAAAGGAATTATTTTAGACACTTTATCTGAAATAATTTTAGTTAAAAGGTCATCTTCAATTTTCTTGAAGGGCTGTTTTCAAAAGGCTGAAAGGAATTTTCTCAAAAAAATAATAACTTTAGTTCTTTTTAAGGGCAATTTATAACTTTTTTGAAGGGCACTTTTGAAGCCAAGGACTAATACAATTTTATCAAAAGGATCATTCTACAAGAAAGTGGACCTTTTCAAAAACTCAAAGGATATCTCCTTCAAGAAAAGTGTCCTATACATTTGTATTGAAGGGTGATTTTTCCCTTTCAAAAAGGTCTATTTAAAAAAAATTGAAGGGCCATTTCCAAGATGAAGGGTTCATTTTAACTTTCCAAAAAGGTAAAGGCACTTAACAAAATTTTGAAGGATTTCCTTTAGGAAAAAAGGTTGAAGGAAATTACCTGATAAAAAATATTGAAGACAAAAGGCCACCACGGGCAAAAAGTCCAAATGAACAGTCCATGGTAGAAAATATGCAAAGGATGATGGCCCACAAAACATCAATTTCAAACTATGAAAACTAGTCATTGGAGTTTAAAATAATAAATTTGGGGAACCTTGAAGGTGAATATAGAGGTAATAAGTGACAATTGTAACTAAGGAATTTGGTTCACTTGTAACTTATTCAACTTTAACTCATTCATTTGATGACATGTCATAGCTTGCCCACTTGTCTCCCACATGTAAATGTAATTGTTTCTCTCAAGATGATAGATGCCCAAGTGACCCTTGAACTTCTTTTGATTGCTCCACCTCTTAGAGCTATAAATATGCATTCTTTGGGTGCATTTTGCATCTATCCTCTTGTTATTGGGGAAACTCTAGCCATATTTTTACCTTAATAACTATTGAAGAGATTTAAAGGTGTGATTACCTCTCATATGTTGTAATATTGAGTAATGATTGAATCATTGTTGGTCTAGTCTAGGGAAAGATTGTCTTTTCTATCATGTACTCTTAATGGTCTACCAATTTACAGAAAGGAGATTGTTGTAGGTCTTTTCTACTATGTGTAGATATATCCTAGGCATGGTTTGCGATTATATCCCTTTTGGAATCATTAATTCCCTTCTTGAGAATTGCATACCTTCTTGAATCTAGCCTATGGAATATTGATGTAGCAATGGTTCCTGAGTTGTGAGTCTTGTGAAATAAAATACTTTATTTTATCTTTAAGTAGTTATTTCAATAAATTGGGAGGATGTCATACATTGGTGCATCACCGCTTGTTTTTCATAGTCATTTTACTTAACTTTTTCATACATAGTTGTGAGTCAAAAGAGAGATTTAAAGGTGCATCAATAGAACTAGCCATTTATCTAGAGATTCATCTCATCAAAATTTTCACTCACAACATGTGAGATTTTTACATTGTGCCACTTGGATGAGGAGATCTAAGCATTTACTCAAGGGTACAAATCCAAGTGTTAATAATTATGTAAGTTAGTATAAAATGACCTTCCTAGTATGTCAGAAGTGATACCTTCATTTAAAACCATTATAAAATGCCACATGTAATCATTTTTATTAGTCTTCTTGAGTACATAAAACCAAATAATTTTGTATTAATCCTTTGATAATTATCACATAAGATATAGTGGAAATGAAACTATATAAATACCATCCATTGGTATCTCCCAAATGATACCTTGGTATTATCCCATGTATATTAAAAAAAAAATTCTTAACACAACACCTTTATTTTTTTTCTCTAAACTTACCTCTCAAATAATACCTTACTTTTAATGAAAATTATAATGGTACTTATACACCATTTTTTGATAATATGCAAAGAATAAATCAAAATTTTTCTTTAAGAAACACCTATAAAAAACAAATGAAGTGGATGCGTTATGAATACTTATTGTTTGATGATATTCAAGTCATACTAAAAATGTATGGCTTGAGAAAAACTTTTATAGAGTAGTAAACCATATTTGGTATAATTAATGTTTATTTGATATCTTAGAAGGGGTAAAATAAATGTATCACTTGAGAGACACATACAAAAACAAAGGGAAGTGGATGGGATTGATTTTTTAAAAACAATCATGATCAATAAATTAATTATTATGGGAATGTAATATGTAATAATAAAAAAATATATATGTATGTTTTTTTAAACATAATTTTCAAATTAAAATATGAAGTCCCTATTGTTATTATCCCCACAATAGTTGTCTAGTTGAATCTTTAGCCTAGAAGGAAGTTTCTTAAAGGTGCCAATTGAGTGTTCTTCATCTATGTATTTTTTTCATTCAAAGTAGCAATTATTAAACGAAAGTGAATCATATAATGGATATTATGAGGATCCAATTTTATATAGTAAAGATCCATAAATATATGGAATTATTGTTTCCATATCCTTGAAGTACTTGTTCAATGAGGTGATAGTAAAGTTAGACCCTCCAAGAACATATGTTAAAAAAATGTCCATAACCACCTGCAACATGACCATGTGTGATAATCCATGCCATTGAAAACTCTATTATTTGGTTGGTAACTACATTTATTTTTATGATTATCCTTGGCACAAATGTTTTTTGTCATTCTACCTTGTCATGAATGACAATTGATCAAACATTCATTTATGTGTGTAATACATTTATCTTTTAGAATGTATTTGATTTGAGGGCATCACTAATTCTTGATCGATGTGGTCTACTTGATGTCTAGATGGGGACCCAAATCATTTTTTTGAGTCAACAAGATATATGTTTTGTACTTATCAAATTAATCAGCATTGGCAATGGTCACATAATGAAAATTAATTATACACATGTTATTGAATGTTGGTTAATAAAGTCATTAGTGTCAGCAATGGTCACATCATAAAAATTAGTTATACACATGTTATTGAATGTTGATTGGGATATTAGCTCATATTACATATTTACTAGTTGTGCATTGATGTGGTGCATCATAAATTCTTGAGTGAAAGATACTGTAAGATGTTTACCATTTCCTTGTGCACCATCTATATCAACCTAGAATGTGAGTCTTTATGAACATCTACAATATCATCCACTAATTGGTACAATAAATATTTGGGTTCCATTGATTTCTTTTGTGGCTTTTGTCAAAATCACCCTGCATGAAATGCAATTCATTCCCCATTTTTGTGACAATTTTGAATGTAAAAAATACTACTTCTCTTCAATCCATATATTTTAATCCAAGCTTCTATATAGATCTTAGTACCTTGAAAATAAATGGTAGTTTTTTTTTTTATCTTTCTTAAACAAACTAGTAAAAGGGGCATGTAAGACATGTTGCCTTGTATCCATTATGGTGGAATTAAATAACTTCATCCTTGATGATTTTAGCACTTAAAATAACAATCCTAATTGAAGACATATTTTGGCACAACATTTATTAGTATAAACCTTTTTAATCTCACTATCTATGCCTAGCCAAATTTTACTTGGCTGAGTGAGGTGTTTGGCTGTAATGTTTTTTGGATAGAATAGTTGTAGGCACAAGTTTATTTTTTTAGATGACTCTACTCTAAGAATTTCATGCAAAGAATTAATTCAATATCCACTACTTCCCAGACATTTTTGATTTCTTTATCATTTATTGTCATGTATGGTAAATTGATTTCCCTACCTTCAATGTCCATTATCTTGTTATAAGGCCATCTAACAATAAATGATTCAGTTACTTCCATGCTAAAAGTTTCAAAATGTTTTAGAATGTGCCTTATGGAATTTCCTAATTCATATTATGCAATTGGGACTAGAATGCAACCAAAAATCTATCTTGGATGTGCAAATTCAATATAACCATAATAAATTCTATCATCATTTACAAGAGTTATACATTTGTGTAGTAAATGAAACCTTTTTCCAATTAACTAATTTTTAAGACTAAAAAATGTGGTTAGATCATAAATATAACAAATGAATGAATCCAATATAGGGTTTTCTTATTGTAGTGGATTTGTATACATAACTAAACTAAAATTATTTTGTCCTTCCTCCATGTAATCTTCTACAAAAAAAATTTCTATGACATGTTGCATCATGCTTTTGCTCCATATAGTATAACTATCAATTGAATCCCCCAAAGTATCTACCAAACCTCTTAGAATTGGAGGTGGTCGAGTCAGATCAAAAGCTTTTATCACATTAAAACTTACACGTCCAAAAGGTATTTTATCATTGTGCACATCAAAGTTGTATTTGTGGATTCTAAAGAGTCAGTATCTATACCTATAATTTTACGTATTCTTCCCTCACCAATGACCTTTCCATTATTTATGAGAGAAACATAGTTTCCACATTTGAAATCCATTCATGTATGATTTTGTCTTAGACATTTGCAAAAGACATGTAAGATTCTTAATTAGGTTAATTATAAAATATTTTAGTGTATACCTATATGTAAGAGATACATATTTATTTATACCATAACATATGCATGGATTTTTTTTAAACATAAATATATTAAAAATGTAATGCATAACACACTTTGTTTAATGACACTACTTAAAGATTGATTTATGGATATATCACATACGTGATATATATCTCCAAGAAGATTCCTTTCAGGTATTACTAAGACCTATAAAATATCTCTTAGGATATAGCTTGAAGGTATTATAAGGACCTTAAAGGTATCTCATATATGATACCTTGAAGGTATCTCCAAGCACCCTCAAGGTGTCTCATCGGAGGTACCTTGAAGGTGTTACAATTCAAGGTATTAGAAAGAGGTCCTTATAATACCTTCAATTTATCTTCTATGAGATATATTGAAGGTATTACAAGGAACTATGTGTAATACCTTGAACTATAATAACTTTAATATATCTCCTAGGTGATATCTTGAAAGTAGTATGAGGATAACTTTTTAAAACCATCAAGGTATATCCTAGGATATACCTTGAATGTATTAAAAATATATCGTTACCTAGGAGATATGTTGAAGGAGTTATTACAAGTACCTATTTCTATTGCCTTTAATTTTAACACCTTCAAGTTACTTCTTATGAGACACCTTGCAAGTATTATAAACACTGATGTGTAATACGTTGAACTTTAATACCTTCAATATCTCTCCAAGGTGATACCTTAAAATTAGTATGAGGACAACTTTTTAAAACCACCAAGGTATATCCTAGGAGATACCTTAAATGTATTACAAATATTTTTATGCCTAAGAGATATTTTGAAGGCATTACAAGGAAATTCATGGTACTTCAAGGTATGTACAAGGTGTGAAATGATGACAATCTCACATGTTTCAGACATTATCTCAAGATACTTTGAAATATATCCTTATTTACTTTCTTAGATTTACCATTAAAGAACACTTTGAACTTGAATAGACCCATATTGATGACTGATAATACATTACCCACTTTATATATTCTTTTATAATCTCTTATACTTTTCTTAAGATTGCTCATTTACCATTCCTAGACCTTTGTCCATTTTGAGTTTGCATTTCCACCATGTTAGTCTTCCAAGGCCAACATATTGAAAATACTAATTAATGTTCCTTATTAATACCATTTCATAAGTTTATATGGCTTTAATCTCTTTTAATAATTTCATGTCCAATTTACATTATGATTTTCACATGCCTAATTTATGCTTAAGTGCCATGTTTTAGGGTTTCTCATAAAGCTTAGAGGGTGAGAGTTTCTTAACAATCATTTATAAAGTATAGTACCATTTTTATATTTATAAAAAAATTAATATAATATTAATAACCTTGTTTAACCTTTCCAAACCTTAAACGGAACTCATGCAACTTGTTACACATGTTTTGAGGGACTACAATGAACTGTAGATGCATAGAAAACATGGTATTGAGGGGTTTCAATGAGGAATGCTTAAAAATAATTACAAATTCAATTAAATATTAAATGGATATTATTCAATCATACACAAAAATATAAAATAGACTAATTCAAGTGATATAAGACCACTATTTTCAAGAAAATTGCTCTTCAAGACACATGAACTTTTGTTCTTGAATTGCAGACAGTCATAATCAATTCTAAAAGCCTTATCTTCATGCTTACCAATAATAATTAATTAAATAATCATAGAATAAAATTAAATAACATAATATTACACATTTAAGAATCCATTGATGCACCATAATATTCTTCATATTGATCTTCACATATACATACATTATAATCCTATAGACTGTTATGACAACACATAGTCCTAAAAGACTTATTATCTCCTCTATGCCACTAAATACTATTTATACCTATGTAAATAATACTTAATTGGATTTTAATAATTTCATTAAAACTCTTTTCTTCATTTTAATAGGCATTTATTTGGTATTAGTAATGAAATAGACCATAAATCTCTCACTTCTCCCTTATCTCTAACCAACATGTTTATTTCAATGTAGAATTAGCTTTTAGGTGAGACTTGAAATATGATTTAACTTTATAATAGATCAACGTACTTATGACACACGTAACTAGACCTATTAATACCATGCTTAATGGTTCAAGTCTTTTCCAACTTGTCACTATCCATATAAACCTTTATAAGTATTTCAAATTTTCAAATTCTTCATTTTTAAGGAGAACCCTCATAAGACTATTAGAGATGTTAAATGAAAAATTTGAAGTCCTTACTGACTCTTAAAACACTCTTAGGCCATGACAAGCTAATAACCAAGTATAAAATGGATATTTATATCATTTATGTGGAACATATCCTAGTGCTCCTGCATGATGAAGGAGATACCTTGAATTTCATTATAATATCATCAAGGTATCTCCTAGGTATGAAGGTCCTTGTTATAGAATCAATGTATCTCATATAAGGTATCTCTTTCACACCTAGGAAATACCTTAAAGGTAGGACATTCATCGTACTTCAAGGTATCTCTTTCATTCTTAGGATATATCTTAAGGAAACATGAATGTCATTTTAATACCTTCAAAATATCTTCTAGTTATGAACTTCATTGTAATGAATTCAAGATATATCCTAGGAGATATCTTTATGTCAGTAAAAAAATCTTCATATCTAGGAGATACCTTGAAGGTTTTAAAAAACACTTCATACATAAGAAATAGTTTGAACATATTGCAATGAACTTTGAAGAGAGAACTTGAAGAAACATAAAATAAAATTAATAGCATTAAATAACATAATCTTATGCATTTAATAATCTATTGATGTACCATAATATTCCTCATAGTGATCTTTACAAATACATAAATTATAGTCTTATAGACTATTATGACAACCCACAAGCCTAAAGGTCTTATGCTCTCCTCTATACCACTTAATCCTATTTATACCTATGAACATCCTCCTTAATCAGATTTTATTAAGTGTATTCAAACTCATCTCTTCATTTTAATAGGTATTTATTTGGTATTGGTATTGAAATAGACCATAAATCTCTCTCTTCACCCTTATCTCTAACTAACATGCTTCTTCCAATGTAGAATTATCTTCTAGGTGAGACTTGAAATATGATTTAAATTTATAATAGCTCAACATACCTCTAACACATGTAACTAGATCTATTAAGACCATTCTCAATGGTTCAAGTCCTTTACAACTTGTCACTATCCTTATAAACCTTCATAAGTAGTTCAAAATTTCAAATTCTTCATTTTCAAAGGAAAACCTCATAATACTATTAGAGGCCTTAAAATAAAAGTTTTAAGTCCTTATGAACTCTTAAAACACTCCTATGAGCTGACAAGGCTATAAACAAGTACAAATTGGATATTTACATCATTTACATGAAACATATTGTAATGTTCCTACGCCATGAAGTAGATACCTTGAATGTCATTGTAATATCATCAAGATATCTCCTAGGTATGAAGGTCCTTTTAATACAAATAAGTTATCTTATATAAGGTATCTCCTTCACACCTAATAAATACCTTAAAGGTATTACAAGGATGTTCACCGTACTTCAAGGTATCTCCTTCATTCTTAGGAGATATCTTAAAGTACCATGAATGTCATTGTAATACCTTCAAAATATAATCTACTTATGAAATTAATTATAATACATTCAAGATATCTCCTAGGAGATATCTTTAAGGTAGTACAAAAACCTTCATATCTAGGACATACCTTGAAGGTATTACACAACACTTCATACATAAGAAATAATTTGAAGATATTGCAATGAACTTTGAAGAGATAACTTGAAGAATCATAAAATAAAATTAATAACATTAAATAACATAATCTTACACATTTAAGAATCCATTGATGCACCATAATATTCTTCATATTGATCTTCACATATACATACATTACAGTCCTATAGACTATTATGACAACATATAGGCCTAAAGGCCTTATTCTCTCCTCTATTCCACTTACTCCTGTTTCTACCTATGTGCAACCTTTGTGAATGGAATTTATTAGATGCATTAAAACTCATATCTTCATTTTAATAGGTATTTATTTGGTATTGGTACTGAAATAGACCATAAATCTCTCTCTTCCCCCTTATCTATAACTAACATGCTTCTTCAAATGTAGAATTAGCTTCTAGGTGAGATTTTAAATAGGATTTAAATTTACAATAGATCAAAGTACCTCTAATACATGTAACTAGACCTATTAAGATCATTCTCAATGGTTCAAGTACTTTACAACTTGTCACTATCCTTATGAACCTTCATAAGTAGTTCAAATTTTTAAATTTTTCAATTTCAAGGAAAACCCTCATAAGACTATTAGAGACCTTAAATGAAAAATTTAAAGTCTATATCTACTCTTAAAATACTCCTAAGACTTGACAAGGCTATAAACAAGTACAAATTTGATATTTACATCATTTACATGGAACATATCCTAATGCTCCTGAATCATGAAGGAGATACCATGAATGCCCTTATAATATCATCAAGGTATCTCCTAGGAATGAAGGTCCTTGTAATACATTCAAGGTATGTCATAGAAAGTATCTTTTTCACACCTAGGAAATTCCTCAAAATTATTAGAAGGATGTTTATCGTACTTCAAGCTATCTCCTTCATTCTTAGGATATAACTTGAACTACCATGAATGTCAATGTAATTCCTTCAGAATATCTCCTAGTTATGAAGTTCATCATATTACATTAACAATATCTCCTACGAGATATATTTAAGCTAGTATAAAAAACATCATATCTAGGAAATACCTTGAAGGTATAACAAAACACTTCATACATAAGAAATAATTTTAAGATATTGCAATGAATTTCGAAGACACAACTTGAAGAATCATATAATAAAATTAAATAACATAATCTTATGTATTTAAAAATCCTTTGATGCACCATAATATTCTTCATATTTATCTTTACATATACATACATTGCAGTTCTATAAAGTGTTATGACAACACATAGGCCTAAAGGCCCTATTATCTCCTTTATGCCACTTACTCCTCTTTATACCTATGTACATCTTCCTTAATTGGATTTTATTAGATGCATTAAAACTTGTCTCTTCATTTTAATAGGTATCTATTTGGTATTGGTACTAAAATAGACCATAAATCTCTTTCTTCACCCTTATCTTTAACTAACATGCTTCTTCCAATGTAGAATTAGCTTCTAGGTGAGACTTGAAATAGGATTTAAATTTATAATAGATCATAGTACCTCTAACACATGCAACTAGACCTATTAAGACCATTCTAAATAGTTCAAGTCCATTAAAACTTGTCAGTATCCTTACAAACCTTCATAAGTAGTTCAAATTTTCAAATTCTTCAATTTCAAGGGAAACCCTCATAATACTATTAGATACCTTAAATGAAAATTTTTTAGTCCTTATTGACTCTTAAATCACTCATAGGACCTGAAAAGGCTATAAAAAAGTATAAATTGGATATTTACCTCATTTACGTAGAACATATCCTAATGCTCCTGCATCATCATGGAAATACCTTGAGTTTCTTTTTAATATCATCAAGGTATCTCCTAGGTATGAATGTCCTTGTAATATAATCAAGGTATCTCATATATGGTATCTCTTTCACACATTGGAAACACCTTAAAGTTATTACAAATATGTTCATCATACTTCAAGGTATTTCCTTCATTCTTAGGAGATATCTTGAAGTACCATGAATATCACTGTAATACATTAAAAATATCTCATGGTTATGAAGTTCATTGTAATATATTTAATATATCTCCTAGGATATATATTTAAGGTAGTACAAAAAACTTCATATCTAAGAGATACCTTGAACGTATTACAAAGCACTTCATACATAAGAAATAATTTGAAGATATTGCAATGAAATTAAATTATAAAACTGAGCTTCAAGGAGATACCTTGAAGTTACTTGTTAAAACTATTATTACTTTTTTTGAAGGCATTGCAAGAAATTTCATAAGAAGGATATGGCTTGAGGGTATTACATGGACCTTTCTACATACATTATATTTTATAGGTATTAGAAGGACCTTCAAGGAGAGACCTTGAAGTTCCTTCTAATACCTTCAAGGTATCTCTTCAAAGGTTCTTGTAATACATACAAGGTATCTCATAGGAGATACATTTTAGGTCATTTAAATACATTCAAGGCATCTTCTAGAAGATACATTGAATTTTAGTATTATAAGGACCTCCAAGGAGATACCTTTAAGTTCATTATAATACCTTCATACCTTCAATGTATCTCCTCAAGGTCCTTGTAATACTTTCAAGGTATCTTGTAGGAGATACCTTAGAGGTCCTTAAAATACCCTCAAGGCATCTAATAGGAGATACCTTGAAGTTATTTCCTTGTAATACATTCAAGGTATCTCCTATAAGACACCTTAATGGTTCTTTTTTATACCTTCAAGGGATTACAAGGATCCTTCAAGATATCTTAGGTATCTGCTAAGAGATACCTTGAAGCTATTATAAAAACATTCAAGATACCTCTTAGTCCTCGTAATACATTCAAGGTATCTCATTGGAGATACCTTGAAGGTTTTTAAAATAACTTAAAGTCATCTTATAGGAGATACCTTCAAGTTCGTTCTTTGTAATACCTTCAAGGTACCTATCTCCTACTAGACACCCTAATGGTTCTTTTTATACCTTCAATGTATTACAAGGATCCTTTAAGGTATCTCTTAAGAGATACCTTTAAGGTATTAAAAAAAACATAAAGGTATATCCTAGTCCTTATAATACATAAAAGGTATCTCGTAGGAGATAACTTAACCTTGAAGCTAGTTCATTTTAATAGCTTCAAGGTATCTTCTATGAGACACCTTAATAGTTCCTTTTTATACCTTTAAGGTATTAAAAAGATCGTTCAAGGTATCTCCTAAGAGATACCTTGAAGGTATTACAAAAACCTTCAAGGTATATTTTAGTCCTTGTAATACATTCAAGGTATCTTGTAGATGATACTTTAAAGGTCCTTGAAATACCTTCAAGGCAACTTATAAGAGATACCTTAAAGATAGTTCCTTGTAATACCTTCAAGATATCTCCTACTAGACATCTTAATGGATGCTTTTTATACATTTAAGGTATCTCTTACAAGATGCCTTAATGGTTCCTTCTTATACCTTTAAGTTATTATAAGGATCCTTTAAGGTATCTCCTAAGAGATACATTGAAGGTGTTACAAAAACCTTCAAGGTATATTCTAGTCCTTGTAATACATTCAAGGTATCTCATAAGAGATACATTAAAGGTCCTTGAAGATAACTTCAAGTCATCTTATAGGATATACCTTGAAGATAACTCCTTGTAATAACTTCAAGGTATCTCATATGTGACACCTTAATGGTTCCTTTTTATAACTTCAAGGTATTGCATGTATCCTTCAAGGTATCTCTTAAGAGATACCTTGAAGGTACTATAAAAACATTTAAGGTATCTCCTAGTTCTTATAGTACTAGAAGAAACCTATAAGGTATTACTAGGACCTTTAAGGTATCTCGTAGGATGTACTTTGAAAGCTTAAATATTATATTCTTCTCAATTATCCATTTAGAGTGCCTCTATTCTATTGTGACCATGCATTAGTTCCTTTATGCAATAGAAGGCTCAGCTCACCCAAGTAGGGCATGAACAAATAACTTTCCTCTTATAGATAGCAGAATCTTTACTCTAGGTAGAATATTTACCAGCTACAGATTGTGATCTTGTATCACTTGGGGGACTTGTGTGCATCATTTGAATTAAACTTTTATAAGTTAATATTAGAGGCACACTTTCACTAGATTATAAGACATGTTGGAGTTGAATAAGTCCTAGTGATATCAATGAGGTATTCCTTTTGGCTAGATCTGAGATCAAATTCTATAAATACATCAAATCTTGTACCATATGTGTTATACCCTATCCAACCAATAAGAAACAAGTAATGTATTCTTCTTTGGTGGTGCTGAACATTAGTTTCCATGAATTTACTCTTAGGTTTTCCTAGAACCAAACATTATGTGCTTATGTAGTAGTGGATAGATTCACAAAGATGACAATTCTTCTTCCATGTGAAGAGGTTGTGCTAGTTTAGGAAATATATCAATTATTCTTTTAGAATGTATGGGTTCACATTGGACTACCATAAAAAATCATATCTAATAGAGGTACAAAATTCTTAAGAAAATTTTGAAAATAACTGGTCTAAGATGGACACATAATTTACTAATTCTACTGCATTCCATTTGATGGATAAATAAATGTGTTGAATAAGATGATCATGCATCTCCTTAGAATGTGCAAATCTACCAACTTTAATTTTTATTCAACATAGCTATAATAAAAGTTTTTACAACTCTACCAAACTCAACCCTTTTTATGTATGTTTTGGTTTCCAACCATTGGCACACAATGATGTAGCTTACCCTATGCTGCCAACAACAATGGTGACTTCTTAAATTCATGAAGAAGTGGAGAAAGCTATCCTATGCAATGAACATTTGAAACACATGTAGCACCAAGTGTAGACAATCATGTATACAAAATAATACCAAATATAAGCATCATATTCACTAGAATCAGATGCAACACCAATTCAAGATTGGTGGCAGAGTATATATTCATTTACAAAAGGAAAGAGTCACAAAAACTTATTACAAGATCTAACCTTTGTAGTGTGGTCTCTATAACATCACTAAGAAGGTTTGAGATGATGTATTTCAGCTTAATCTTCCTACTTATCTTGGTCTTCATCCAATTTTAAACATATAAAATTATCACATCATTAATTTCAACTTTTGTTGGACAAATCAGATGTAGAAGAACTCTAGCCAACTAAAATAAATCTTGACTATAGTATGCTAGTAGCAATGGATAAAATCATTGATGCACATGCCAAACACTCATGGAATAAATCAATTCCACTCTCCCAAGTTGTTAAACTTGGTTAGGTGTTCATCAAGGGAAATGGTACACTAGGGCTTAGGTTACAAAACTTTTTTCACACCTAATTTCTCAGCTTGCCATAATTGAAACCATTAGTTCTCAAGGAAGGGCAATTGATCTAAGAATAATTGGGACCGTGGTCATCATGTGACTAATGGTAGTATACAAAACTAATTATGCTATCTACCATGGGGTTCATCATGGTCTTAGTCACTCATCAAAAATATAGAGCCTAACTTGTTACATGGTGTACCATTGATGTCCAACAATGTCAACACAATCTTGAACACCCATGCCATGGTACTACCAATAGATGACATATCATGAAATATCAATGCTCTTCTTGTAACTGTCAAGGTATTTATTCATCTTGCACACTTATATTATAATATCTATTCATTAAATAGGCTTGAAGTTCTTGAGTGAGTGAGGCATTTTGGTCGAGTCTTACATCTGACGTGTAGGATCATTGTATAGAAATTTCAAGTTCCTAATTAATATAATCTATCTTTATAGTTTAGTATGCTGATCATTTCTTTAGCTTGTTCTCTCATTATCCTCCTCATGGTACTATAACTTATTTTCCTAAAGTTATATATATATATTATAAACCAATTTCATTCATAAAACATTGGAATGTTGTTTTACTGTACTATCCCCTAGATCATCCACGTGCTCCAGATCAAATGATTGGGTATAAAAATATTGGATTTTCTAACTCGTATCTTATAAAATTAAAGGAAATTAGAGAAAACTAGAGTAAATCAACTAGGTAGACTATTAAAATTGTGTTTTTGATTTTTTGATTTTATTTATTATTTTGAAAACTTACCTCAAACTACATAGATTTTATAAACAAGGACTTACCCTTTTAGATATCTCATTTAATTTTATTACAATAGCTTTATTAATTCTTGACAAATGATGTGATAATAGACTCAACCCTATTTTTGGAAGTGAATAAAAAGAAAATGAAAGAGAAATTTAGCTAGCCCTTTCAAGATAATCTAAAATGCAATATATATCAAATCCAACAACTAAATTAAATGAGAGGGCCACAATCAAAGATTACCTTAAATTTAAGGAAAGAATGGGTCCCAACAGTGACTCTTTTGAGGCATGGAGAGGTAATAAAATACACCATACAAAAGGAAGTCCCCATGTCTTGGTTACCTATGCCAAGTTAGCCATTCAATTAACTAGATGATAATGAATGTAAGCAATCTTTGAGATAAGCATCCCCCAAACAAAACATGAGGTGATCACTTCCAAAATACTACGTTCTCCTGCATTAAAGATATTTAGTTTGAACCCAGCCTTTTGAGTGGTAGATCAAGTGGTAAAGTATGTGCTCACGGGAGTTCAAGACTAACATATGAAAATAAGATTTACTTAAGGCTATGATTAATGTTGGATTGTGCTTGATTTAATTGAAGCTATGATGAAATTGATATAATAAGCATTATAATTTATCAGAGATACTCCATAAATAAACATTACAGTTTATGCTAAATACTTAACAATATTTGACAAAGTGCAAAGACTCTAGATATAGAGAATAGGGATAGAAGATTAAAATGAGAAGTTCAAATATCATACTTAAAGCTACAAGTTTATTCAATAAACATAAGAAGGGTTTCCATCATACAAGCATCCTTATCAAGACACTAAATATTCATGAGACCCCTATAATAGATGGATAATTTAGGGAGTTTAAGATATGATTAATTGGGAAAAAATTAATTCTGCATGTTTTTGCTTATGAATACACTTCTTACTTTTATGGTTCACTCCCAATTTTGGTTATATTACTTTTTTGGTTCACTTTTTTGCCCCATGCTTTTGAATCTCAACAAGATAGTAGTTGTATTGTTTACCAGAATGTCAATAACTCATTGAATCAAGAATTCTATAGATTTAGACACACTCTCAAAATCAAACAATTATAGGGGACATCAAATTATACACTTCAAAAAATGGATGGTACAATCTACAGAATGGTTTGATTTAATTTTATTATGTAAGCTAGAATTTAGTAATTTTAACTTAAACTTTAAAGCTTTTTATAGTCTTGCTAAGATGAGCATGTTATCGAACATCCCCAACATAGGAATAAAATGACAATTCAAACTGCTCTTCTTCTAGTGTTTATTTAACAACACATTTGTGGGAGTATCGAAGGAGCATGATAAATGTCTTGGACTAATACTAACGATAGATATGCCAGTAGTGAGGATAAAATACTCCTCAACTACATGCTTCTAGAATGGGACAACTATGATTCATGATGTTGTAATAAAAATGTAGAATGAATTTTCTGCCAAAAAAAAATAGAGTAATCATACCTTCCTTGTAGAATCCTTAACAAAAAATTATTATGTGGACAATAATCAGGGCTAACTTGGCACTTGAGGCAAAACAAAATTTTCCAACTAACCCATTTTACTAAAAGCTTGCATGAAATTATGAACGTCATATTTGGCTAAAGATAAATTAGGCATAGCTTAATTATGAAGGCTTTCAAGATGTTGATCACATAAAGATAACAATGGACTCCTTATAAAACCCTGTGTCATGTTTGCAAGACCTCTTATCTAGTCCATGCTTATGGAAACTCCTATAGATCTTCTACTCATATATTTTTGGGCATTTGTGGTGTCTACCATTATGGCATCTTGGATAACATGCACATCAATGATAGGTTAATTCCACTAATATAAATTATATGTATTATAGTAGATATAAGATAAGTCATAAATTAGCCTACATGGTTGAATAAAACAGCTACGTAGTATAGTTTTATAATGTGCATTTTTAACTCAAGAAGTACATTAACAATTAATTAATGCATAAAAACACAATAATGTAAACTGGTGATTTGTAACTATCAAAATATTTCATAAGTATCCTTTCCTGACATGAATACAAAGCTTTTAGGATATTGATTTGAGAACATCAAAATCATAGAATGTTAGCTTAAGCTTGTAGAATATGGATTAAAAATTTAATAATCAAGGAATGTTATTGTGATTTATTATTTGATATTAAACACAATGTGTTATTAATATAGATAATAAATAAACTGCATAAGATAGTAATAGCCTCTCTTCATCCAAGTAATGTTGCATATCAACTAGAAGAAAAACTGGCATGCAAAGGTGCAACAAATAATTTTTTTAATGGAGACTCTTTGGGAATAGAAATAACTAGTATTAATAATTAATATATGCCCAAAAATAATCCTACCCTCATTTATCACTGAGTGAAATACCTACATGTACTTGCAGTTGAATATTCTTAAGGTAGTCAATGGCTTCATTGAGCATGGAAGCTTTATCAATCTTAAAAAGAAAACCAAATAAAGATATTTCAAGGATAACAGATTTGAGAGTGTTCTAAATTCTAACTATTTTTCAAATCTAAGGTTAAATAGCATTCTCTTCACTATGAATACTAAAACAATATATTCTAATCCTTCAAAAAAAATTGGTCAATAAGGTCACTGTGATACAAAAGCAGCCATGTTAAGCTTTGGGATACAAAATCTCCTATCCTATTTTGATAAACTATTTGCACTAGGCCAAAAGTGATTTCATAATAACAATATATTCTTCATTTTCAAAAGTCAACAATGAATTTGAAACAACATCTACACAACAAAGATAAAATCAAAAGATCATGATAGACCTTATTAGAGTTAGGAATGAGGTTTTGCAAGGCTTTCATCTTTTCATTGGTTCTATTCCTCTACCTCTATTTTGGGCACAAATATAAATTTAGGGTTTCATTTTATTTCACTACTTGATAAAAATCATAATACTCACCCTCTTAAAAAAGTGTTGTGGAAGTAATATAATTATTTTAAGTTGTTTGTCTTTATAATCGTTAGTCGATGTACAAATTTCCAAATCAGTAATAGATGCAGTATGATCACAAAGATTTTCTACTGGCCAAATTTACTACTATAGTAAATCTATAAAAGTGGTGATCAATATGATGTCTTGATAATTTATTTTGCAAGAGACAAAAAAATTTAAAAATATACACAAACATATACAAGTTCTCTCATTGAATCCTTGAAAATTTATGATTATCAAACACACTTATCTTGTGTCAAAACTATGCATTTTATAACCTCCTGGTATAATATTATATCAATGAAATATTGCAACCAAAACATAATTTTACTTTCACACAATATTTCTAAACTAATTTTATGATGATCATGATCAACACCATTTATGTTGGGTTTCATGAATTTTTGCTTTTTGTCTAGATGGTTATGTGATTGTTTTGGGAATTTCTCAATGCATAATTATTCATTCTATTGCACTGGTTTTAGCTATAAATTAAATAAAAATATCATTGAAAACTACATAACCATTTATATTTTGAAATCAAGAAAAACTATAGAACAGGTTTCATTCTCATACTTAGAGCTGCAAATGTAGTTGTTCATGCTCATTTCTCCCAATAATCTGCCTAGAAATAAATTATCTAAATTTAAAATGGACCCCTAGGATTAATATTCACATCACACACACTAACATTATTTCTTCTTTACTCATGACAACTAGTACCATGCCTAGTTAAACCAACCATAAGGTAATCTTCCTTAGTATGTACAAATCTAGACTCTTTTTGTGTAGATACACAGTCCTCTATTCTAAACCCATGAGAACTCTAAAAGATATAAACTCAAATTGTAAGTGGTATAAAATCTAAGATGTTGGGATATGAGTATGAGTACATCTTAGATACATGGGCATGCCATTATTCATATTTTTTAATTTGGATACACTGTGGATATATATATATATATATATATATATATATATATATATATATATATATATATATATTCTAGATTTGAATTTTGAATGTATTTGTAATGTCTATTTTGAACATTTTGAATAAATGACTGAACAAACACTATGTATTATCAAGTGTTTTACTAGAAAAATTAGTGATCCTACCACTACTTTTTCTAGTAAAACACTAGATAATAAATAGTGTTTGTTCAGTCATTGCTTCAAAATGTTCAAAATAGACATTGCAAATGCATTCAAAATTCAAATCTAGAATAAATCATTATTCATTTAGATTTGGATTTTACTCTTATTAAAAATCATGGATGTCATTCCTACTAGCTCCACTTTGACCACTTAGACAACTCCCACTAGCTCCACTCCCCACACCTTGTATAGAATTCTCTTGATTGTTATCAACATCATCAACACCAAGTAATGAAATTTGAGTAAATGTAGAATCAAAAAATACTATTTTTAGGATGAGATTCTACCGACATGAGGGGGATTGTAAGGGGGGCTATTTAAACCCCACTTTCTTGAGGGTTTGAGGTCAAAGCCCTCAAAAAAAATTCTAGAGACGTGTTTTTTATTAACAAGTTTTTCCACAAGTTTTTGTTGCCTCCAATTGCCTCTTTTTGGAGTACTATTTCACTAGTATCTCTATTGAACACACAAAAATATCTTTTTTATGTTTAATAAATGAGCCTTTTCTAAAGTTATTTATCCACCATTTTAGTGTTTCCTCTTACTAGAACAATATGGAAAGGTATTGTTCAACATTTAAGTATAACTTTGTTTATACCTTGTGTTGAATAACTTGTAAAATCTAAATGATTTAGCTGAGAAGAAAAATCACCATCCATAGATGTATAACAATTATGTTCATATGGGACATGTATAATGATTACTTTTATGTTGCAATGGCTAGCTTTAAGAGGTTGTTGAAGAGGCACGAATGTGGCATCTTTGATAGACAAGTATGCCTTTCAAGTCTCTATTATTGAAAGGGTCATTTCATTTTCTAGGTCTCAATTACCACACTACCTATAATGTCATACGTGATAACTCTATTAAAAGGTTTATTGGATTTCATCGAATGGTTCAAACATCAATACTATAAAATAACAATATATTATATTTTGTAGATGAACATAACAATAGTCTGATAGGATCCTAGGTAAGAGGAAGTTAAATCTAAAAGCTAATTAATGGTCATATGAAAGCAAATCTTGGGCATATGGTGGAAAATATATTTAGCCCACAAATATAAATTTTTAATATCTACATTTCTTAGGTGAATGTAATAAACTATATTATATTTATTTGAACAAAGTGTATCACTTTATAAGTCACCTTTGATTACATAATAAGCAACTAACCTATTTGGTCAAAAAAAATTTGGTTCAAAGATTTTGTAGTCATTACCCCCTAATAAGACAACCAAAAAAATGATTTCATATGTAAAAGAACATAAAAATTGATAGAATTTTTGGTCAAACTTATCCCATGGTTAAGATGTGGAGATGTGGGCAGAAGACTAGGAGGATAAATACTCATCTTTATTTAGAGAAATGACATCCAATTTAGGGGTTCTTAGATGGAAAATAGAGTAGACAATGTTTTGTTCTATTTATATTGTATGTTAGTGACTATAGGTGTTTTGGTAAGCTACCAATTGACAAAAGAGGTCTCTATGTAGATGTGATAGTGAAATGTATTGTTTTCCTCCCTATAATCATGTATTCAATGAGCTAATTACGGAAAATATTGGAAGTGTATTTTAATTATAATAATGCAAACATTTTAGTCTTTGTAGGGATGTATATGGGTTACAGATTCATGGGTCTACATATGTTGAAAATATTTCCACAAGGGACTCACCAATCGACTACTTGACCGTTCTTTTGCTTTACTCTATATGGAATATTACAACCAAGGATGAACCATCCATAATTTCCAGACTCTTCTTTCCTATAGAGAAAGTTATAGATAATCCTAGTCTCATAGGTTAGGCAGAGGGAATCATGATGTTTTAAAAACCTGTAGAGACCCACGTTTGAATACAACAATATAAAATACACACCATATATAAAAAAAAATTAAAGTAAAATGGGGAAATTGGAGGGTAATATTACAATAAGTAACATGAAATCCTATGCTGGCTAATTATTAGATCCATACAAATAAACTAAAAAATAGAGAAATGCATTGTCTAATATTTAGAAAAAATTAGATCAATCGAATTTATTACAAAAAAACTAATAAAGTATACATTTAGATTCAACAAACCTATACACGCATTAAAAATCATGGACTTACAAAGATTTGAAATAAATCAATTGAAACTAGTTTTATGTAATAGTAACTATGACCACCCAAATGGGTAAGAACCAATTAGATACGTAAATAAGTGTCACATTAAAATCCACCTGTGCAGGTTTTGCAAAATTGAGCTCCAAAGGAACTGCAAATACAAAATTTGGATCATTCAGAGTAATGGAATCTTAAGCGATGAAAGGAAAAATATATTTGGGAAAGATGTCTAATATTATATCAGATAGTAAATCTCTAATATATGGGCTTAAAATAGCCACATACATTGATCTTCAAAATAATCAAGTAGAGGACATTTAGCTTTAATTACCAAGTCAATACCAGGAATGTGTATGTCTTACTTGTAATTAAGTGGCTTCATAGATGAAATTAAATGGATTTCTAAAAGTTTAATTAGTTTACCTTCTTAAATATACTCAACTCAAATTTTATCTAATGATGGCATCAAAGTCTCAAATATGAGGATAGGTTTGCTTTTCCAAATATGTTTAATTTGTAAATGATATTGATATAACTGAAGGATTATAAAATTTCAACAATGGTAATTTCCCCATAAGGCCCATAAAATGAGATTTTAACACCATTTATAATGATCTAATTAACATACTAGATGAAGAACTAAAGGTGACATGTCTAACAGAAAATTCATCCCATTCAAGGCATTGTATCACTTCCATTTGGCAATCAGATATGAGGATGTTGGTGTTTCATTTTATTAAATAACCTTTATCTAGGGTTCTCCCTTCCTATTTTGCAGGCAATATTTCATTTTCTCCAGTTCACAATTCTCATCTATGGTAGAATATGGAAATAAATAATAATAATAAGTTCAAGTCCTTTACTGACAAATTGGAAGGAGAATTTACATAGAATCTATAGGGGAGTCTAGAAAAAAGATACAAAATGTAAATATATTAAAAATAATGAAATTTTAAACTAATAGAAGTAGTAGGAAAATAGGATTCATGGAAAATAACCTTCCACAAAAGAAGATAATAATCATGAAGAGTTATACCTAAATCTCGAGACCACAAAAGGTAGAAAATGTGATTTGAAGGTCATTGTGGCTGTCATGATTGAATTCCAAAATATCATGGCATATATGATTAATACACACAATAATTTATTAATAAGAGAGAGTGTTAAAATATATAAACCAAAGTTGACAAATTCTAGAAGTGGTATGTTGAACAAAGAGACAATACCAAATCAGATCCTTCAACCTCATCCATAAAAAGACATTTATCTTAAGGCTGTAAGAAAGATTCTAAAATTTCTTTAAAGGTTGAAGGGAGATCAATCCCCATTATTAAATAAAAAGGAACTAAACTTAATGATAAATTATTTACCATTACAATTCAAGTAAGAGACACCCCAACTCATTGTAGAAGAGCAACTAGTAAAATACCCCAAATAACTGGGTCCAAGATGAATATTCAATGCAATTTATCTTGTAATAAATAAAACAAATTCTCATTTTTGTTCTACTTGTGCATCTTATAATATTGAATCCCCACATGTGGATTCACTATACAAATTGGTGAGAACAACTGAAATATCAAGGGATCCAAGGGTATGAACCATACATGATATCACTTCCAATGCACTAGATTAGAAAATTACTATGTTACCAATATGAGAATTGGATACGTGTATATAGGGATATTTTTTTGGAAGATTGAATACATTTTGAATATGGTTGTACAAATGTGTGTGTGTGTGTGTGTGTGTGTGTGTGTGTGTGTGTGTGTGTGTGTGTGTGTGTGTGTGTGTGTGTGTGTGTGTGTGTGTGTGTGTGTGTGTGTGCATGTGCCTGCGTGCATGCATGCATGCGTGCGTGTGAACTACATATCCTAATATTTAATTTTCAAACTTAGATTAGTCTTATTACAAGTATCTACTAAAAATGTTACAATCTATGGACAAAAATAAAGACAAAAGATCATTACAGTGTCTATAGTTTGGCAAAGATTACAATGAGATGACCTGGTGTTAAATCAACTTAATAATATGGCTTGTTCTCTTCTTTAAACTTATTCACAAGCTGAGATTTTGTATTATACCTATGCAAATGATCTTACTATATGGACTACACAAAAATATTCCTATAGAACTATATTTTTGGAACATAAAGGATAAGCAAAAAAATACATTATTGATTTCAACCTCTCCCTCATATTGATCATGTTAAAAATATTTATTTTATTTATTTTGGCAAGGCTGAAATAGGATCCAATAATTGAAAGACTTGTTGACTTGCTTTGGCAACCTTCATAAAGTTGTTGTATACAACCTTAATTAAAAAGATATAGATGAATAAACTAAAGTTCATATTTTGAAAACGTAGTCAACCATTGAAATTATAGAGATGTTTTCATTATTTATTTTATTTTTAATTATTTTTGAAAGTCCATGTTTGTCTTTTTATTAAGCAAATTTGCTAAAAAAAGTTTTTTCTATTAGATATGCAAGGGATATGGGTAGGATACATCCTTCCCCCTATGTATATGTCCCAAAATTTATCTATGCATATCTATAAGGGGTAGGATGTATCTTTCCCATATTCCCTACCAATCCAACATATATTTGTATAAGATACATATCATATCTATGTCAGAACAGGTGTGGGGCATATCCAGTAACACCATGGCAATGTCCATGATATACTATTAAATAATTTGACCAGTAAAACATAGAGTATTGACACCATTTCATATAATATGTTGATGTTCATGAGTACTAATAAAATTTGAAAAAAAATCATAAATATGTGATTAGGTTATATACATACACCGATGGGTAGTAGATGATAAGTTTTTTTCCCATAAATTGTATCACATATTTTAATAAAAAGAGTTTATCAAAAAAAAATTGAACCAAAATTTCATTTAGGAATGTCTCACTATGGTTAATAAAAAAGAAAACAAATCTTAAAAATAAAGCATTGCCAAGCTACTACAATAAAATGAAAACAAGGAACGAATAATAATCACTACTATTTCTATCATTTACCTTGGTTCAAGGTATCTCTAAGATTTTAGTATCAAATGACAAAGGCACACTGTATGGGTATAGGTTTGTCATTTTCTCACTATGAGAGTAGCCATTTCTTCTTAATTTTCTGCTGCATTAACATTTAACTATACATGTAGCCTTGTTCCTCCTATGATCCACAATAGCTACCAAACCACCTCCTTCATTGTCAACCTCTTCTTCCTTTCCACACTCAGGCATTCTTTTGCTAGAATATCTAGTTTTCCCATCGATTTCAATTTTCCTATCTCCTTTACATTCAGCCAAGAATCTAGAATTTCAATCTAACTAGCCAGTTTTCTCTAAGTCTATCCTTTAAAAATAAACATGATTCAACCCCTTCAAAATATTTAATAAAACAACCCCAAAAATATAGAAATCACTTTTCTCTCAAATCTAAACTATCTAAAAGTACTATAGATCCATGTAACCCATTGTTCCTTACACAACCATAATAATGTGTAGTTTCCCCAATTCTCACCTTATAAGACAATTCAAAGTCTATAAATTTGGGGGTATACACATCATCTATTAGAATTTTTTAATATTTGACATCTCTTTGATCAATGGGTATTGACATAGCTAAGTGAATGTTTGATAAGGATTATATAGTATTTGTAACAATACATAGACAACCTTCCCATCAAAAGTGTTTTACAAGAAGGCATGACTAATCCAATTCATACTTTTCTCAATACTAACAAATATTAAATTATAGTTTCCACAAAATCTAATAACCTTCCAAATCCCAAAACCATAACATAATTCAACTGATTACAGACCTAAAAAATAGAAATCAATGTGCATATGTGTATTGGCCTCCATTACCATCATAGAGAGAAACCCAATAATTTTATGGAAGGCTAATAAGTTTTTTTAAGGATAATAGAAGAGAAAAAATGGAAAAACACTCAACAAATAATGAAAATAAACAAAGGTTTTAACTGGCACTAAAATATTTATTTCTCGATTAAAATCCCCTCTACAACAACTCTTACATAATATCAAAGAGAACCTTCATTCAAAGGGCAAGGAAGACACATTACATTGACAAAACATTAGGTTTTAGGGATTGTGTTTTGGGATGATACCACTAGCCATGAATCTATTGCTATTGAATCTAAATTATGTTTGGAAAGAATCAATGTTCAAAAAGGTTGGGAAAGTGGTTACACTTCCCCCTTTTTGTGCATGGAGATTAGCACCAAAATTCATGGGAATATAATTTTTAAAAGTTAATATATTATGGAATGATTTAAGGAAGGAATTTAGAGATTAAATATTTTTATTGTCTCTATTTTTGTCTCAAAACCACCCCTTCTGTAGTAGTGCCTGCTTGATGCCTCATTTGAGTTGTCCATTTATTTGAAAATATGTCATACCCTTATATCTCATATAGCTCTGATTCAACCTAATTATCCATTTTAATATCTAGGAGTGTATGGACATAGGTTATTGTATTGTCATGTATTCTATCTGCAAATAAATTTTGATAGCTTAATTATCCTACATGTAGTGAAATCCTCCAACACTTGGTTGACACCGATGGAAACTCTACCTATTTCCCCTTGCATCCACTAATCTTTAGTATATTGACAAAAACACCCACTAATACACACATGTCTAACATTTTCACATAGTAGCAGGTAGGCAGCCACATCTACCTTTTATATGAGTTAAATGAATAACATAGACATTGACAAAAATTTGGGCTTTACATAAATGAAAATATATTGATTGACACATTTAAAGACAATAAATCATGCTTTAATGAAAATTAGGTTAAAAATTAAATAATCATAAATATTCATATAGAACTTTCCAACCTCTTGCACTATGCACTTTCATTAGCTACTAAAAAATGTAGTTGTATTTAAAAGTGTCAGGTGAAAATAATTGTACCCATTATGTACTAATAAGATTTTAAAATGGTGCATGTGTGTGTGTGAGAAAGAGAGATTAGAGTCCCTTAAAACCTTGATAAATCAAAATTTTCTCCCAAAGCTACTCAGAAACCCACCAAACACCCTCCATAAACTAAGGATCAAGTGTTTTGTAATCATTCTAAAAATCAATCCATCACCCAACCTCACTAACAATTTTCTCCCATTACTGACTATACCTCATAATAATATTATGATATTCCTCATTATACTTATCTATACCCATAGAAAAAACCTCATCCCTACTCTTAATCCCCAATTTTGTATCATTCTTGTACTCCATATGGTATTCATGGCAATCCTATCTAATCCTCCTACTCACATGGTACCTATTATTAGTCTAGTAGTAGGTAACTATGTCCTTGATAGTTCCTGCAAGAATTTGATCATGATGCAGTAGACTAGTAACAAAAGTGTGGCCATCATTGAAAACATATTCAAGTTTTACTTTAGTCTTCTTCAGTTATGTGTGGAAGGCATCCATTACCTCCCACATCTCTAATCTTCAGAACTATTACTATTGTATGGAAGGCCCAAAAGAGAGAAGGAACATTTAGTTTAGATATCTTATTACCTTTGAAAATTCTTGAGGTATATTCATTAAAAATGTAAACAAATTGTATGTGTCAACTTTGGGTAATTTATGGGCTTTTACTCAACTTTAGGATAGTTTATATGGATCATATATTAAGTAGAAGGTAAAAAATATTGATGGTTAAGTTAATGATCAAATCACATCATCTTAAATATAAAATTGGTAAGGTGACAATGCATAAAAAGGAGAGAGAAAATAAAATGTCTATTTTATATTTTAGGGTTGATATAGACAGAATGGTAGTGCATTATGGATTGCCCTAATTTTAGTGACATCTAGATTGAATACACTAACAACTTGAAAGTTGACAATCTGACCATCTTGTTTGAAGAGATTAGACTAGATAAAACAACAAATAATTTTATCAAGTTTCAAAATTGAACATCCAATGTTGAAAAGGGAATGAATATTTCACAAACTTAATGGGATAATGTTTTTCTCGAGACATCATTTTTCCATAAAGCACCCTTATTGTTGTTGTTGGTCTCATAGACTGCATGGTCTCAATGATGTTATTAAAATATATAATTCATTTATTCAAGATAGGATAGTTTGTACAATGATGCCTTGTCTTGATCATTTCACTCAATTGAATAGAGTTAAATATTTATTGTATTACACTATCAAATATCATGAAGAATATACAATTTGTAGTCTACTTGTCTATTACTTAGAGGGGTTAATGGTAACTACCATATTTTAAGATTTTAAAATTCTAAGGTAGAATAATAATATTTGTGTAGACACCTAGAAATGACCCCTAATAGTTTATTAGTTGTAAAACTACATAAATATTAAGTTACTTGTCTATTTGTTGGTTATTGATTCATAATAGACATTACTGTAAAAATATTTGTTTTAAAAATTGCTCTTGTAAATATACTTTTTATAGGTATGGTACCAATGTTTATAGGGGTTATTTTTATTTGGATTCTAATATATATTATATAAAAACAAACAATAAAAGTGATGAGTTTTAAAATTCTAATGCTTATATTAAAGTTTAGTTAAGGCTCAGGCATAGTAACTACAAGTGTAGTGGTATTGAGGAATATTTTTGACATGTAGGAGGAATATTTAAAAATATTTTACACACATAGGAGGAATATTTTGTGATAGGTGCAGGTATAGTGGTTTGAGGAATTAAAAAACTACATAATAAATAAGAAGACTATTGGCAAGGCTTCTACAATATTAGTCGTTGTAAGGGTCTAAATTTCATTGGTAATGTCCACTCTCCTGATCTGAGTAATTACAAGACAGAGAACATTTTTAGAAATAGTGAGACACAAAGTGAGCAAAACATTATCATAATAAGTTAGGTACATCTCTCCCCTCTTTCTTTTTTAGTTTCAAATAGTCTAAGTGTATGATCAATCTACACTTTTCATTTAGATTGGTATGATTATTTCCCTATTTTACATAATTTAAATATTCATAGTTTTAGGGTTCAAGGTTTACAAGATGTATCATTAAAATATGCTCACTTGAATATCAAACATTGTTGGATATGCAAAAAATAGGTTTCTTGACAAAGCTTTAAAATTTATACGAAAATGCAATTGGCAACTGTAAATCTAAACTCAACAATCTTTCCCCATACTCTCACAATAGTAAAAAAATTGAAATAATGAAATTTGGAATGAGGTATGGTTATAAAAAAATTATAAAAATCCTATGTCTTACTCATGATGTAGTATTGAATGTCTTCACAAAGATATATGTAGATTTGATAGAATTCCTCATACTAAAGGTGGTATCATGAAATGAAATTATTGTAAGATAATAGCGAAAATGATGTTCCTAAAAGAGATTAAGAGGATATTATGCAAAAAAAATTCTAGGTGTAAGGTAAGACTCATCAACATTTACCACCTTACTCAAGGGGTGTGCATTCACAACAATTCATCTAAGAGTAATATAGATGAATACCTGAATAATTATTAAATTCAATCTACTATTTTTCTTAGGGAAGTGGTTGGTCCATATGATAAAATAACTAGAAGAAGGAAAAATCAGGCATAAAGTCCTGTGATATTGGCTTTGATATAAGATTAATGGCTAATAGGGTTCCCTATCAGGTTTTCAATTTTAGTGTTACTATTCCTTTATATTGTAGATCACAACCCTAACTACCAAGTCATGAACTTGATATAATATAAAAATGTGTTTTATGCATGGAATTTTAAGGACACCCATTAGGGAAACAACTATGTAGGTATTATATTCTAAGGGCTAATGAAATCTTAGGTTTACTATCTTAGTTTAAGGATACATGACTTTGAATGTGATTACAAGTTTATAAAATGGGAAATGGACTCTTTGAAAAGATAAAAATAATATATAAAATATTTCATGTGGATTATCCAAGATTTTCATAAGTCATAAGAACCACCTAAGGGCCAACTAAATGTGAAGATTTTATCTCCATAGAGAGTTGTATCAATCACCTCACTTATAAAGGTACATATATTTGGTTGCCTTGAAAACATTTAAATCAAAGAAGATTAGATAGAAAACAAATAGTGATTTTTGAAATCAACGATTTGATTTTCATAACCCACATTTATCTAATGCTTATTTTTGGTGTCTATATTTATTATAGTATTTCCTTTCTGGATTACCTGTGTGTGTGTGGGTTATATTATATTTTGTTCTCTTCAGAATTTATAAGCACGTTAACATAAGGTAACTTTTAAGTACTTACTTTTATTCCTTTAGATTTACCATCTTCACGTTATTATTATAAGAAGCCTAGGATATTCATTGTTGTTACAAAATCAAGACATATTACTAACTATGAGACCATGTTACACTAGATGTTTTAAAATCTTTAAACATCTATTTTCATCAATAATATTGTAGATCTTTAGAATGCAATCATATTCCCTAGGTTAGATGTTGCCTTGATTATATCATATTGTTATTATATAGGGTATATCTATCCACCAATGTTATGAAATACTATGTTGTTCATATTGTATATCTATAATCTTATAATCATGACTCAAACAATTCAAATTAGCTAGTTTGTTCACAACTTGCATAATATTATTTTTAAATGCATGTATTTGAACTTCTTATGGAATTGTGTTTAACAAATTATTTATCAAATATAAGCTCCATTTTGGGAAGCCCAAACATCTTATTTCTGGCATTAATCAATGTAATTTTCTGTAATTTGAATGCATATCATTTACTAATAAATAATCAGGCATCACACTCTGAGCAAGTTATTTTGCTATTCTACCTAGAAAAATTACATCATTTTTAATAACATACAAAAACAACATACTCAGGCCCCATGAAGAAAGGTCAAGGCCATAAGAAACATGTAGATTGTGAAAGGTTCTAAAATCAAGACATATTACTAACTAAAATATCATGTTACACTAGATGTTTTTAAATCTTTAAACATCCATTTTCATCAATAAAATAATAAAAATTTACAATGCAATCATATTGCTTGGGGTAGATGTTGCCTTGATTAGATCATATTGTTATTATGTATGGTATATTTATGCACCAATGTTCTACAACACTATGTTTCTCATATTGTATATCTATAATCTTATAGTCATGACTCTAACAATTCAAATTAGCTAGTTTGTTCACAATTTGCATAATATGATTTTATAATGCATGTACTCACACTTATTATGGAATTGTGTTTAAAAAATTATTTATGAAATAGAATATCCATTTGGGGAATCCCAAAATTCTCACTTTTTGATGCTACTCAATAAATTTTTTTGTAAGTTGAATGTATATAGTTAACCAATATGTAATCAAACATCACATTTTGAGTAAGTTATTTTGAAGCTCAACATTTCATGTTATTGATTAATATCACTTGAATGTTGTTCCATATATAATATTATTTATAAGTGACACTAACCTTGATAATTTAAGTCATTATCCCATTTTGACCAAAACATTTGTGCTTTAAATGGACGGTATGCTTAAAGCATATCGAAGATGCATAAGTTTAACATTGAGAGAGGAGATCATGATAACATGTGTATTTTAAGTTATCAAAGAGATAATTAGAATTTGTGTTGGTTATTTTTCAATAAGTTTAAATGATTTTTTGCTATCTTTGAACTAGGAAGAGAGGGTTTTGACAGGGCCCACAACTTGGTACAAAGATCACCCAAGCCAACAAATAGACAAACAAGAACCAACCTAAAGGGAACATGACAGTGTGTTCATTAAGTTTGTTAGATGAATGAAATTGTTTGGGTACTATATTTTAATTTTTCATTCATAGTGTACTAGTATTTACATGCTCATAATAGATATATTTTGTTGCACATGTGTGAGTGCTTCTTTTATTAGTCAGTAAAAAAGCAAAATAAAATTTATTGCCTAAATAAAATTGATTGTTACAAGTTGGTCATATTTTTGGTAGGTATAGTTGGGATTTGTTATAAGAATACAAAAGAGAAACCCATTTTATGGCATATAAATTGGTTTATATTTGTCTAAGACTCTAACATCATTACTTGCCAACATTTGTGAATGTACGTCTTATTAGGCTTTTCCTATTTTGAATCATTTAGAGATAATATATAAATTAAGTATTTTAAACTAGGGGTTTTTCTTATCACTTTAGTTTTGGACCTCAATAAATATTCTTTACTGCTAACTTTTGCTATGAAAATATCACCAATTCAACTTTGAGACATGAATTTTTTAACTTCACTTTTTTTGATTGATTTATGGAATTATACCTGTCCAAATTATTTTTTTCATATTAAATGTAAAAGGCCCAATAGAAATTTTATGTGAAATCCATATGGATTTAATATAATATAGATGATTTAATCAATTTTGATATCCATTTTTTTTAACTCAGAGTTTTCATGCCCTTGTCTCGATATCCCATCTTTGCATGCCCCATCTACTCATTTTACACCATTAAAATAAACTCACCCTATTTGTGCTAATAATAAGGTAGGAGATACAAAAATGAGGAGTCCATGACCTCCTTAGTAAATCCTCCTCACCAAATTTTATATCTATAGTGTTTCAAGAATTCCTTTAACTCTCAAGGGAGCATTTGATCAAATATATCCGCCAATATCTATCATAAGATCAAATTTCCCAACTAAAAAGGAAAATGCATGGTAATTGAGAATCTACCCAAGATACTATTTATACAAGATTAAATTTAAAATGTATTGTGGTTGCTAAAGGAAAAATATTTTATTTGTAGATTTATGGTGGCGTATCCCCTAAAAATTTACATACATGGGTCTAGGTGGACTAGAGACTCTCATGGTCCATAGACATACAGATAATGCCAAAAGGGTATTTCATAAAAATATTATTCACCATATATAATAAGAACAAGTATTTCCAAAGTGAATGATGGTTTATGATAACAATAGGTCTCTTCATTAAACCATGGTTTCAAACCTTTAACTCAAGAGAAGATTTTTTGAACATAATTTTAGTTTGGATAAGACTAACTCTCATCACAAATGGATATTCGAATTAGCACTACCACATAATCATCATCATCATCATCATCATCATCATCATCATCATCATCATCATCATCATCATCATCATCATCATCATCATCATCATCATCATCATTATCATCATCATCATCATCAATCTAAATAGTTGTTTGCATGTTCATCCAATAAAAATATATTTGGTTTGTAGCATGTCACTTGTTCGAATCATAGGAGAATCATTTTAAGAACCAAACCTATTTCTCAATTAGCACCTTCTTATGCTTCATTATTTCAAAAATACTAGTTTTGCAATATAGAGGATCATCTACCTATTTATCTTTATGGTGGCCATCCCTTGCAAAGCATCCATAAAGCGGAAAAATACTTCATTTATGATGTAAAATATAATGAAACAAGAATAACATGGCTGATGAAACTCTTAACTACTAGCAACCATTATTTTTATCTTAGTTATTTCAACTCAAGTAGAACCATATCCCATTTCAGTCAAGGATTTCAATGGACTTGCAAAGCCCCTCAAATCTTTCAATAGACTAAAAATATGCATTTATATCCATGTCTGTAAAGGACATGAATATATTTTATATACGTACTATGGTTGTGTTTCATTTTGGGAGTGCAAGTAGTCTCATGCCTATTTCCTAAATTTAATACCACCTCCTCAAATTGGTACCATTCAAAACTAGGTTGTTAACATTGAAATATGTCATTTTGTCATGACATGTGATGAACTTTAGAGCTTCACCTATTTTTGTAAGCATCTGGCTTAACTACCACAAGGGGGGATTTTGACTCAAACTTCTCTTGCATTTTTTTTACTTTTAATATAATGTTAACCATTTCGGGGGGTGTCACTGGCCTTCAATTTAATACCCTAATTTTTTAGGGTAGCTAACCTTCATTATGTTATCTATCTTCTTTGTCCTCCATGGTAAAGGCCCTCTCTAGTCATTGAAATATTCCCTACTCCCAATCCCTGAAGTTATTGTAAGTGCAGGCTTCCACTCCTCTATCTCTCCATCGAATTGCTACTTGGGGGGGGAGATTGAATACTTGTGTCCTCACCCTGATCAAAATGCAAGCGAGTGGTCTATATAAGCTATCAAATTTAATTTTTATTGTTACTCAAATTACTCTTACTCTTACTACTTGATAAGGGGTTTTGAAGACAATGATGGAGTATGAAATGACAATGAAGAGGAGGAAGAAGAAAAATAAATCAAGTAGTAATATAAAAAATAAATCAAGTAGTGATATATATATATATATGAAACTATAGAGGGACATACATAGTGTAGGGCCAAGATATATATAATGAATGAGAGGACTAAAAAATAAGGGAAATATATTAGGAAAGATACTTGAAATATTCTCTAGTGGTGGGGGATCCTTCAAATTTCCCTTCTACACATTTCAATCTGAATCCCATGAAAATGTGCTCCTCTATCACTCCACAAAGTCACAAGAGGTATTTTCAATTAATTTTTTATTTCATTAAAACCTTTGACATGTAGATCATTTTTTTTAGTTGTATTATTTTTTAGTTTTGATAGTTTATTTTGGTGGCATGGATAAAAAATGTGACCTTTAGACCTATAACAACACTAAATTTAAGGGTTTAGACTTGGTCTAATTTATTAGACATCATAAATGATTTTTATGGTACAATTGAGTTATAATGTTAAAAGGCATAAGGTTTTCTATTCCCAAAATTGAACTCCGACCCACATGTAGAATGGAACCTTAAAAATATAAATCTATCAATGAAGTTTTATGCCCATGTGACATAGTGACAATGATGAAATAGCATTAGTACATACTCAAATTTAAATTCATCACTGTAGATGCAATCTCACCTATAACTGATATGCCATTTTGATATTAATATAGGTAAACCTTGAATTGCTACTCCACAAAAACATGTTGATGTTAGCAATTTATTTGCATTAAAGAACCAGGTCAGTACTAGAGCTTGATCAACCATTAGAAGTTTCAAAGTGGATTTTATCAAAAATAATTTTGAAAATTAGGAGATCTTGTACAAGTCATCATAAGGGTGCCACAAATTTATGTATTTAGTTTAGTCTACTCCATTTAATAAAAATAATTCACTTAGTTGAAGATTGTACTTTTAGATTCTAATTTTTAAGTATTCATGGAGAAACACAAAGCTAATATAAATGACACTGATCTAGAAGATAAAGATCCCATGAACAAATTCATGATTGCTAGCACCACTAATAAATGACACATGAGAATTTTGCTGAGGTAAAAGGAATAATTGTGTATTGAAAGACTCTATCTAAAAGGTTGAGGTGAACCATGCTCTCCTAATGCCTATTTTCCATAAACATCAGCACAAGTTTTATCTATAAAATTTGGTTGAGAATTATAATTAAAGTACATGGAAATTAGTCATGTTAGTTGATGGACAATGGAGATCTTGTATGAGCTAAAGGTCTTACAAATAGTTGTATGGTTGCTTATGGTATAACAACATATTGATAAATACATGTAGATTTTGAGGCCATTTCTTTAACATTAACATTACCCGAGACTTATAGACAGAGGGGAATAATAGCCTAAAGCACATATACAACACTTCCTCCACAACTCCAGGAATAAAAGGAAATAGTGGCTTAAATTTTTGAGAAGGGGAAGGAAACAATTTTTTAGTCCATAAATCAACTCAAAGCAATATATAATCAGTCAAAATAATTGATGAAATGTTGATTGTTTTGATGCCGTTGAAACAATAGTTAAAAACTAGAAAATACTCACCCACTACTAGATTTGAATTCTAAAAAATGGCCCAAATCTGAGAATGGGTGCCCTAGTTGACCCTAAAAATAGATCAGATGACATTTGGCGTCAAAAATTCTAGACAAAAAATTCTCAACAAGACAATAAGGAATGTGGCTGAAATTGACTCTGATAGAAACTGATATGACTTCACCATTAGAGTAGAAACTAACAAAAACAAAAAAACAATAATGGATTGATCACCAAAAATATTTTTGTACACCATTCATTAGCATATTAAAATAGATTTCCAAAGGGAAATGGAGTTTTCTAACAGAATAATGCCATGTACACTCACATTATCTGATAACTTGGCATGCAAAGACATCTGAGTTTAATCTATGTTACATGTAGTTAGTAAGGCTCCAGTAAATTAGGCCTAGTGTATAATCAGATAATTACAATGACAATTATATTTACAAGAAAAATAAGCACAACAAGTGATTTCCAATAGTTTTCAAATAATTGATGATGCTTTTGGTCCTTATAAGCTCCATCCAAACTAGGTAGAATCAATCATAGAACCAAATATTCCCAACTTTTTGTGTTAAATTATGAAACATGAACAAAGTTGATAATTTCCTTGGTCAAGTAAAAAGTAGTTTACAATTTTGAAATGCTCTATATCTATTTATTCTCAATTTTCTATGTTTCAAGCCACATCTACATGCACAAAGAATGCATTTCCATATCAAGGGGAAAAGTAAATCTAAGGTTAAAATTCTTCAATATATAAATAATCTCAAGTCTTAAGGTTCATTAAACACATGTACATGAACAAAGTCTGCATTACCATCTCCAAAGACAAAGTCATTTAAAGGTGAAAAATGACCAAAGTCTATATATCCCTACATTATCCACTACAAAGTCCATTTTTTGATAATTTTAAGCTTTAAAACAATCTAATGTTAAATCCAAAAATATTAGATACTAAAATTTAAGAATGTCTAGTGTTGATAGATTTTCCTCTAAGCAACTCTATTTAAAAAAAAATTAGTCCATTAAAGAAGAAAATATATACACAAGTAGGTAAGAGGATGGAGGTAAATGGGTTGATGTCAATCACATGGTTGTGACTTTAAAAGGTTCCTCACTAGTGGTAAAATTTGAAACCATCACAACTTGTCAAAGGGTTCCAAACCCATCTCATAAGTTTGCCAAAAAAATAGATATAAAAAAAATTAAAATATAAAATTTACATGACAATTAAAAACTCCTTAGTTATCTTTAAATGACAAAAAAGGGTAAGATTTAAAAATACTAGTCAATCAGTGATTAATCCTAATTTATGTTAGTTTAATGTATCAACCAAGAGAATAAAATACAGGGCTCGCCCCTTTGATTTTAGAAGTCTTCAACAAAATTTTCATGTTTAATCTATCAGGGGTTGCCTTTCTAAATTTTACCTTCAAAAAGGGACGTTTACAATTCTTTCAAATGGCAGAAAATTTATAGCATTGTTTTTCATGAAAATAAGATAGACACTTGCAAAATATCAGCCTTTTCATAAAAACATGTTAATATTTTCAGCCCTTGGGCATGAATCCTTAGCCTTTGCTTTTACTTTCTAGGTTTTATATGTTATTTTTAGAGCTATATGCTCCCATATAAATTTTGCAATCGTTAATAAAGATTTCATGTATAATTATTTTCCCTTAGTCTAAAGTTATGTGTTTATGGTTTGGCTTGGCAATGCTAAATTTCTTACCTTTAGCATGTAATAAAGGGTAATGGTAGATATTAGATTAGGTTGGCTAATTTTTCCTTGTTTTCATTTCTTTGGAATAAGATCACACACATCTTGGCATATCACCATTTTATTTTTCCATTCCCCTCCTCTTTTCATCCCTATTAATTATTAGTTAGTTCTAAATTAGAGGAGTCTTTCATCTTGAGAGGTTATTCTGGGTAAAATCTACTAGGGCTCTCATTATGCCACTAATTTTAGGTGTATTATCTCCATGGTTATAGTCAATCAATCTGACTAGTCAAAAATATCAATAAATGTAAATAATATTAATGGAAAAACATATACCAATCAAAGGACATGTCTATTGATAAAAAAATTATTAGAAAAATACTCATCCCTTGATTATTCCATTTGAGTATTATCATTAAACAATCAATGCCTTATTTGAAGGATTATCTTTATAAATATAGTTATAAATGAAACACTAGCCATCTTAAGTGGAATTCAATAAATCTATCTTCTCCTTGATAATTTTTTGACCGCATCTAAATCATTTATAAAAATGTCTCTTGATGAACAAAAATTTCATAAATCACATTAGGGAAAAGAAACTATAAGAAAACATATTTCCATATTTTCCATAATCTATATAGAAATAGATGTTATTCCTAAGAGTATTTTAGAAGAGATAGTGATAAAATCTTTGACTCAGCCTATGAGAATGTTTTATTTTGATTAAATTCTTAGTGAGGCCAATATGGTAAAATGTTTTAATACCTATCCTCCATCATCCTCTCATTCTTTATGTTCATTAATATTTTTATGGTGATGATGCCTTATCTCTATATATATTACATGATATGACTACGTGGGGCTTGATATCAGGACCAACCTAAAGAGCTAAGATTTTGAGTTATGAATTAATTTCTACTCTCAGACAAATAATAAGAGATTTACATAGAGTCATTCTCAGATATTTCCTAGACTACATAAGATTTTATCAAAATTTCTTAGGGTTCTCAACAGTTCTCTTGGAGTGCCTGTAGGTATCCCAACTTGTCCTACAATATATCAGTGAAATAAAAAACTTGTAAGGATTAAAGTAGAATTGAAAAGGGCCTAACACTTTTTGTATTTGGCCATTCTTGGGAGATACAAATGTGGTAGTGTATGGGTGAATAAGAGGCAGACACATGGCATCATGAGGCCTATCAAATACATTTTTTGGAGTTTTAATAACTATGTATGATAGTGTCATAGTGTAGCCAAATCATGAAGAGACATGTGGCATGATGTTAGGCTTGCTAGTTACATAGTCTTGGACATATCAGATGCGTTAGTCCCAACATCAAAGATCTAAGGATCTTGAGATACCCTTAAACATGCTACAAGGCCCTTAAATGTATCTCCTATGAGATACCTTGAAGGGCCTTATAATACCTTCAAGGGTACCCTGAAGGTATCTCTTAGGAGATACCATCAAGGTCATTGTATGTTTTAAAAGCATGTTTTGGTTTAATGTATGTCTTAAGATACCTTAAAGTTCCTTGTAGTACCTTCAAGGTATTCCCTAAGAGATACCTTCAAGGTCATAGGAGATAACCTTGAAGGTATTACATGTCCCTTCAAGGTATCTTAATGTGTCTCCTAGTAGATACCTTAAAGGGCCTTGTAATACCTTTAAGACATGTTTTGGTTCAAGGTACCTTGAAGGGCCTTGTAATACCTTGAAGATAGATTTTAGATGCATGTTTTGGTTCACGGTATCTCCTAAGAGACACCTTAAGACACCTTCAAGGGATATGTAATACCTTAAAGGTATCTCTTATGACCTTGAAGGTAATACAAGGCCCTTTAAGGTATATTAGGACATACATTGAACCAAAACATGCCTCTAAAACATCTCTTGAAGGTATTACAAGGCCCTTTAAGGTATCTCTTAGGAGACACCTTAAGATAAATTGAAGGTACTACAAGGCCCTTCAAGGTATCCTAGGACATATATTGAACCAAAAAATGCCTATAAAACATGTCTTGAAGGTCTTACAAGTCCCTTCAAAGTATCTTAAGGTGTCTCTTAGGAGATACCTTGAACCTAAAGTTCTTTGTATTACCTTTAAGGTATCTCCTAGGAAATACATTGAAGGTACTACAAGTCCCTTTAAGGTGCCACCTAAAATGTGCCTCTCATTATATCTTTCAAGACATACATTGACCCACCAATTTATACACATAAAATAGTAAATATTAATACCTTCATGGTATCTTTGAACAAATATATTTTCCCTAAAATTATATATTTTAAGAACCACCCTCTTAAATTAAATTCAAATGGTTTAAAATCCAACATATTATATCCAAATTTTATATATAAAAAAGAAAGAGATATATCAAAGTAGCATGCAAGTGATACCATAAAGGCATCATTAAATATATATTTTATAATTAAAAGGTGTCTCCATAAAGTATCTCTCAATGTTTCACTAGAGAGATACCTCTCATGTGAACTCTAAAAAGATAAGTTGGTCCTCAAAACCATCACCATAAACATGTAAATACTACTACCCTCAAGATATATCCTATAAATCTCTTGAATATTAATCATGCTTTTCAATACTTATCCCTTATATCAATTTGACATGATTTCAAACATTGCATTTTAAATACAAATTTTATAAAATGGGAGAATTATACAAAGTATCTTCCAAGAGATATCTTGAGAGGAATTACCTCTGAGAACTTTCTCAAGATACAACCCAAATCACTCAAAATAAACCTCTTAAAGTGAAATCCAAGTCACCTAAGAGATACTTGGAAAGGTATTTTTTTTAGATACTTTGACCATCAAATTAATCACTATAAAAAATAAAATAGTACTACATTTAAGGTAGATCCTACATGTTAATAGTTGCATATAAATCATATGATTTCCAAACCCACCCCTCATATCAATTTGACATGACTTCAAATTCAACATATTTTCCTCAAATTTAATAAAATAAGATACCTCTCAAGGTAACTATAAAGATGTATTTTGGCCCTTATATCAAAAAACATCAACACATAAATAGTATTACTTTCAAGATATATACTAGATTATATCGATTGCATCAAATTTATATGTTTTAAAAACCTAGACCCTATACCATATTGACAAAATTTAAAATATACTATATAGTATCCATTTTGTTTGAAAATTTAAGATAACTCTTATATACCTTGGCACTCAAATTCAACACCATCAAGAAAATAGTAATTAATACCTTCAAGGTACTTCCTAAGTGATACTTTTGGCATAAAAAATATATGTTTTAAAAATCTACCCCTTAAATCAAATTGTCTTGATTTCAAAACTAATATATACTATTAGAATTTTATGAAATACTTTTCATATCTCTAGGTCAATACCTTCAAGACATATAATAAAATATTGAAAGAAGTTGTTGGATTTGAAATCATATCATTTTATATGCAAGAAGTATGACCCTAAAGACACCTTCAAGACATATACTGTAATGGAAAATGTGTGAATGTTAATTTAATTTATTGCCTTCTAGTATAAGATGTGGGTTTTAAAATTAGTTAAGTTAAATGTAAGAAATATTTTCAAGGATATACCCTAAAATATTCCTATTTACTTATTGATAATCATGGATTTGGATGCTAGGCTATCTAGGAATCTCAAGATAGATAGCCTAGCATCCAAATACATGATTATCAATAAGTAAATAGGAATATTTTAGGGTATATCCTTGAAAATATTTCTTACATTTAACTTAATTAATTTTAAAACCCAAATCTTATACTAGAAGGAAATAAATTAAATTAACATTTACACATTTTCCATTACATTATATGTCTTGAAGGTGTCTTTAGGGTCATACTTCTTGCATATAAAATGATATGATTTCAAATCCAACAACTTCTTTCAATATTTTATTATATGTCTTGAAGGTATTGACCTAGAGATATGAAAAGTATTTCTTATTAGAAACCTATCAAGGTTCTCTCAAGATACACCTTGGCTACCAAATTTATCACCATCAATAAACAAACATTTTGTTTGCCTTAAAAAAATATGTGTATATGTTATTTAAACTTATGAAACTTATGTTATGATGATCCAATAATTTTTTATTTATAACATTATATAAACATATTCCTAAAAAAATTAGTATGTCATACCATTCAAGCTAAACTTAGTGTTAAGTCTAGAGGTAAACTTGAATTATTTGTATCCAATTAAAAACCTTTAACAATGTTATTAGAATTTACTTTGAAATTTCTCAAGGCACAAATCTAATTCCAAAATAACAATGCAAGGCAATTTAAATTGCATTAAACCAATTTTGAAGTAGTGTTTTAACAGGAATAAAACCATTTTGGCACATTTAATTCCTCAAGAGTCTCATCCTTAAGCTTCCTACTATACACACTCCCTAAAACCTTCTTATCTAGTCTTTGTTGTTAGAACTGAATTACCTTGAAGCCCTGGTATGTTTTATAGTAGGATTAATGATCATTGTACACATTTATTAACTACATTGATGTATTTAAAATTAATATTACATTCAAGAAGAACCATTAAATATGGATTCACTTAGGTCTTTAGATTTTGATGTTGAGCTTTGTAAGATGATATTGGTTATCAAAATTCATGTAATCAAATTCAATGATGCAATAAAATATAAGTGAATATTTATTTTCCTAAAGTTAAAGAATGAAAAATTTAGGGTAAACTAGAAGCCAAAAAAATCAATAATCAATCAGGTCTTAGTCAAGATGTTAAATAAGGGAAAGCTTTATTTGTATTAAGACTAGAACTTGGAGACCAAAAAAACCTATACTAAAAAGTAATTTTTTGGAAAATTAAATACCCTCCTTTCAAACAACACTTTTTGTGTATAAAATATTACTACACTTAAGAAATTTCTTCAAAGCAAGGCCAAAGAGTCTACCTTTAATTTATGTAACCTCGAATCCTAATCATTAAGTTTGGTAACCTAGAAACCCAATCAATTCATCAAGACCTTTCATGGTGTGAATGATAATAATCATTTTGTAAATGGAATAATATGTTGTAATATTTTTATTATTAAAAAAAGATGACTTCTTAGGAAAAAATGCAATTTGTGGGTTAGGATGGAAATTTTTTTAGAGGAAGAGCTAATAGAGCAGGGGTCTTCCCACATAAAAATCATAATTATGATATTTCACTAAGTACATGCTCTTGTCATATTTTAAATAATATATGAATTGGATATTAGGATGCTATTTTTCACATTCACATTGTTGTGAGTTATTTTAAAAATAAAAGTAACAAAATAGATATAGGAAAACAATATGAAGATGGTCCTAATCAATAAAAAATTCATGCCATCCTTCGTACATTGGGATAATTTCATCTGTCATATGAATCATGCTATTAAAATTTTATATTCCATCAAGAATAACACAATCCTACTTCAACAGTTATGATAGTTACTTATCATGGACTAGGATTGAGTACCATTCGATAAACATTAGGTAGGATTGTAATGATGGGATGCAATGCATCTAAATTAATGTTGTGTTAAGGAACTACAAATTCACAATTAATAATGTGATGTTTTAAAAACATTTGAGGATACTTACAAGTTTCAAATGTAAATGGTTTATTTAATTAGTGAAATCAAAAATAAAACCAAATTTTCCAAGGTATAGATATATTTTGGCAGTAATTGGAGCTCATGCTCAAAGGGAGACTTGACATATCTTCAAATCAAACATCATACTCTACTATTCTCATTGCATGATAGTTGATAAAATTATATTCCTGTGATTTTGTAGGAATCTTGATTAGTACTACCTTCTTATTGGCAACAACATCCCTATCCATAGTCTCTCATTGTTTTACTTACTCCATTCTAAATTGTATGTTTGTGACATATGTTATGAGTTGTGTAAAATAAACATTGCTTATTGTAAACTTTCTCTTTTATATTAAAATCCTTGGGTCTAGACTGAGATGTAGCCCATTCAAATAACATTAGACACTCCTTACAAAATATCAACTTATGTATTCTTTTACTGATTAACATTATGTCTGTTCAGACCTAGTGTTGAGTTTAATGAATGTCATTTAATATAACATTGGATCATATGTACTAATTTTAAGATGGAATTATAATCATTCAATTTGAAAACATTTTTTATAGTCTACTAATGGTTATTGATTGAATGTATTCTTATTTGGTTGGTAATGAAAGTTTGGTGATTGTTGTTGGTACCATTATTTAACATATGAGAAGTTGATGTTTGATCCATTATTAAAACTATTCATATGCATTAAGAATAAGTATTCAATGAGTTAATTTGATTGAAGTCTATACAATACTATGATATATATTGATCTACGCTGACTTATTTTGATGAAATGTTGAATGTACTTGAGTTTTTATTTTTGCTTTGTAAAAATGCTAAGTTAAAGGTCATCACAATATTTTATATCTCAAATCTTTGCACATTTAATAAACCTTTATTATGACATAATAAACATTTACATATGTTGAATAGACCCAAATTATTATTTATGTATTACTATTCTTGTCTTTGAGATAACTCTACAAATAATATTTTGTATTGAATGAACCTTAAAAGAATGTGAAAATACTAATCCCCTGTTATAGTATTCATAGATATTATTTACTAGGAATTGCAACTACAAATTGAGCATGCATGAAGATGTAATTGACACTTATAATATTTGGTTAATAAATATACAGTTGATTTCATTATTCTATAAATTATATATTCATTATATCAAAATTCCTATGATCATGTGCATCTAACTTGTTCTTAGACTCTTTGTTTGGCTCTTTCAAAAATTAATAGAGAATTTTTTGAGGGGATTGCTTATGTTTTAATTCTTAATGAGAACTATCATATTAAATATATTTTTTCACTTAAAGCCTAAAACATGTTGTATTGACTTCACATTCTATTTAAGTGTCAAATTATATAATAATATTATTCTAGAAAGAAGTGGGTCCATTGTGTTAGAAAATTTGCATTTATTAATTTTCTCTTAGTTGGCTTAATTTTATTAAATATACTTCAATTTTTTCATAGCTTTATGTGAGACTATCTTAAAGTACAACTTATAAAATATATTTACAATGTCTTCAAAGAAATTATTTGAGTTGTTTTGATGAGCCTCCATGAATAGTTTCAGGGATTGCATCATGGTACACAGAAAGACTATGTTGCTCAAAATAACAATGGAATTACTTCTCATTTTTTAATTTAATTTCTTGTTTCATTCAGGTATATAAATCTTATCTAAAGTCTCTAAAATTGATATCAGGTAAAATGATTAAAGTAAATTATATTACATTTTAAATAGAATTATGTTGTCCACATCTCATCAACAATGATGAATTGTATTTTTTCTAAAAAACCTTATCAAGAACTTGAATTTCAGGTTACCTAGTGGATATTTATTTAAAATTAATGATTCAACTAACATGCAATTTTTTAAAAATATTTTTGTCAAATTAGATGGTGATCATTAATCAAATTCTTATGTCAATGTTATAACATTTTCGAAACTATCTCTAAAATTCTACAGGCCCAACCTTCACAAGTTCATCTCATCCATGTATATAAAATCTCATAGTCTATGTCAAACTACTTATTTATCTTATTTAGACATACTAAAACACTTTCACATTGGAAATATATTTTTTCTAAAAAAAATTATCAAAGATTTTAAATTTCAGGTTACCTAGTGAATATTTATTTAAAATGAATGATTCAACTAACATGTAAAATATTTTTAAAAAATATTTATATCAAATTAGATGGTAATCATTAATTGTATTCTTATGTCAATTTTATAGCATTTTTAAAACTATCTCTGAAATTCTACATGCCTAACCTTCACAAGTTCATCTCATCCATCTATAGTATATCTTGTAGTCTATGTCAGACAAATTATTTATCTCACATGTACTCCCCTATATGTACATCTCACATTTGAGATCCTTGTTAAGTAAATATTAATATTTACATCTTATTTTATTTTTTGAAATATTATCATGTATGTTATTTCATTTTTAGTGTATCTATTATGTTGAGTACTAGCTAGTATGAAACCATACACTCACTTGATCTAAATATCTTATCATTCACTCTAATATGGTATATTATTTCCAAGCTATTATATGCTTGTATAGTTTTCAATTATTTTTAATTTACATGAAATACTAATTTTTATTGTATTGAGTTTACTTCTATTGTATTGTGAGCTAATTTTTAGAGGGTTGAGAAACATTTCAAGGTGTTTTTAAAAATATCAAAACCTTAACAATTTTATACTAAAAATAGAGGTATTATTAATTTTAGGTTTTTTTGTGAAATCTTTGTTTTCCATTATCACCGAAGGAGTGAAGGTTCTCAAATTCTATTCATGTTGGTCATGACCTCGTTTGGTCAAGTTTCAACCTATGAGAGCTTCTATTGATGTTGTTTTAATCTCTCATGACCTAAAAAAGTAAAGAGAAAATTTTTCATGCCATTTGAGATCCTCTATAAGTCCTTATATACCATTGTAGGACCCCAATTTTTTTATCTCATCACATCATTCCTCAACCTATAACATGTTTTTCATCTCTAAAAAGTAAATATTTTAGCTAATCCCATGCCCCGATTAGTCTTCTAATCCTTGTTGATGATGTTTTCATACTATACATCATGTTAATTATGTTTTGATCTCCCTCATGGCCTATAAAATAAGCTTTCATAGCCTAAAATGAATTCAAAACTTCCTCAAAAATATCCCACAACCTACTCAAGGAATTTGGAGTTCTTTTGGTATTATATTTATAAAAAATGTGATACTCATGAATGGTTCCTTCTCCCATGATGGTGCCTTAGGTTCATCCTACCAAAGATAAGTCAAACAATATTTATGTTCCATTAAAATTGTTGTTTTAATATATTTTAATAGTTTTTTTTATTCTATGTTCAAATAGAATTATCTCCATGTGAATGTACATGAGGATGCATAAGAGGATTGGTTAAAACTTTAAAATTACCTTAGAGAGGTATATATTTATATTCCATTAATTTTATGTAAGATTATATTTATTTTAAGACTTTATGGAATTTAATTAATTTATTTATTAAATTGAAATAGAGATGGGAAAATGATATATTGTGTAACTTTTTATTGGTAACTTAGAATTGAGTAATGTTTCATTAAAAATTGAATATTATTTTGTGCCCCATCTATTGGTATCATAATTTTTTTTAAATACATTAAAATTATAAATTGGAGCATTTGATGGAAACTTTATTTTGAGAAGTGGAGGTTGTGTCATGGTTCATATTTTTCCTTCGCATTTCTTACATTTCCTTATTTTTTACAACAATAAACTTACAATAATAATGCAACTAATTTATTTATTCATAATAGATATAAGTTCAATTAATGATCTAATATCATTTAACTATCATGAACTAAAAATTATTAAAAATATATTAAGGAGCAAAGTTTTACATCATATCACAATGAGGTTAGAATATGAACTTACTATGGATGCAAAAAGTATTAACTGATATAACTGTAGTGATGAATCATATAGGTTGTTTTATCTTTCTATGTCTTGAAAAATTAAATTGAACTTATAATATTTCAAAATATCTGATTAAGTGTTGATAAATATGGAACCATTCTTTAGGAATCTAGATCTAACGAGAGGTCATTAACTATAAAATGAACATATCAACATAAATCCTAGAAACTTTGACACCCTTAAAGATTTCCATACCAAGTTATTATATTTGAGATGACTTAAAATAATGTGGAATAAAGAAATAATATGACCAAATTATTATTTCTATACTTTCCAATCCAGGTTATGATTAACTAGTCTTTGTCTCTACTTTCCATCCCATCAAATGTGTTGTAGGCAATACATGGAAAATTCCTTCCTTATATGTATTTATTGTCAATTTTACTTGGGAATACGACATGTTAATACAAGTAAGAATGTTTATATTGTTAAAACCTCAATCCCTAATTAATGGGAATGGGAAAGTGAAGGTTTAAAATAGAGAGAAGAGTAAAAAGAACAATGATCAATAGTGTTAAAAAATTTAATGACTAAGTCATGATTTGTTAATTGTTAGCTTACCTTGATAGTTTAATAAATAATTAAATTATATTTTTTAATAGTTATCAACATAAATAAATGTTTATCATATAAAAGATGGGACCATTTGTTACAATAGTCACATCCCCTTGTGAATATTATTAATAGGGTTTACTCCTATTGTAAAATCAAATGAAACACTTGATGTTTATCATTCTCACAAGATTTTGTGAAGAATACTTCTTGTATTTGCATGTTCAAAATATTGGTCAATGAAGGTATGGCAAGTGCAAAGGAGAAGTTTAGTATTTTCGTTATAATTTGTTTCACAATCATTTAATATCACTCATGGAATATTTTACCTCCTAGAGGTTTTCCCACTTTAAAATATTGTGTAATATGTTTATCTATTCATTGTGCTTTGCTTTATCAATTTACTGTAGATATATATGTTTATATTTTAGATATGTAAACTTTATCATGGAATCATAATAAGGTGTTTTTAGTTGATTATCATTCAATTTACATCTCCCTGAGATATTAGGGTGGATATGAATATTTATAATATTTGTGTTGTCATATATTAATCTAGAGAGCATATTCAAACATTTTTTTACATTATATAGAACTACTGTGTGACCTATGGTACAACTTATGTGGTGTATAATTTTTTTAAAAATATTATAAGAGCTTTTAGTGACTATTTTTATCTTTCAAACCTCCTCTCTAGCATCCACAACCTCTGTTGTGCAACTAGATATCAAACAAAGATCAAAATATGCACTTAAATCTTACTTGATTCACCACTGCTATTATTGTATGGCATTCTACCTAAAGTTTTTTCTAATGAAAATTCAAATATGTTTGGTGATATTCTAGAGTTATAAATATGTCCATAGTCACTGTTTAAGCATTATAGAGCTTCTATAGATCCTTTGAGGCATATATTTTCAACTTCTAATATTTTTTCTCACATAAGGTACCATACTAGAACCTGTGTGAAATCAAAATTGTTTTTTAAGGTCTATTCTATATCATAACTAGATTTTAGGAGTATTGAAACAGTTCCAAGCTCATTAGTGGTCTATTCATACTTCTATTATGTGTTTATCATCATTCAAAATTAATACATAGTGATGTTATAGGAATGTTTGAAGTTTTATTTATTAATGGTTATTTAAATATTATTACATTTATTGATGATTATATTATAAATATCTTGTCATATTTCATTAAAATAAATCTAACGTGTTATCTAAATTCAAATATTCTAAAGATTTTATTGAAAATACATCTAATTTTTCTATTAATAGATTAAAAATTTATAATGGATGTGAATATGTTAATAAATAGTATGATTATTTTTTCATTATTTTTTGTATTCAAAGGTAACTAAAAACTCCATATTCCTCTCATCAAAATAGTATTGTTGAAATGAAAAACTACACAATTATAGAAATAGTTAGAACAATGTTGAAATCTACAAATATTCTTAAGTTTTTATGGGCTGAGGACATGAATAATATTTTTAATATTATGAATATAGTCCCTACCAATGATTTTAATATTTATAATCCTTCATAAATGTGGTCTAAAAATAAACTTACTATGGCTCATCTTAGGATATTTGTTACACATGATTTCTTCTTCATTCCTAAAGTAAACATAAATAAGCTTTATTCTACGACATGTTATCAAATTTTAATAGGTTAGAGAGGTAAAACTAAGTGTGTAAGTGTATATTACCCATATATAATATTGATCATTTATCATATAAATATCCTTAATCTCAAAAAAAGTTTGAGCCATATATTTAACCCCTTCAATGTTTTTCTTTTGATGAATCCATATTTCTTGTTTATCCAAATGAAAAAGTAGATGCCCTAGAGGAAGATGATCTATCTTTAGATAAATTCAAGTCTAAATAACCCCATTAGTTTCATATTCAATATAAAATACCTAAATGGGTTGAATCCCTAATCCAATCTTCTAATGTTAATAACCTTAGTAAATTAAATAGTACTAAACATTATTATCATGATTTAATGACTATGTATTAATTTAAACATCAATATTTTGAGGAAGTTACGCAAGATGATAGATTTAATGTTGTTATGAAAGACAAATATAATGCCTTATTTAAAAATAAAACATGGGATCTCATCCCTACTCCACCAAAAAGGCATATTTTCAGTTGTAGATGGATTTATAAGATTATATATATAATTTAATTAGTAAAATTGAAAATTTTAAATCTAGATTAGTTACTCATGGGTTTAGTAAAACTTTGGGAATGACTATGTTTAAACATTTACTCCTATATAAAAATTAGTATTGTTAGATTACTTATTTCACTTAAAGCCCAAAATAGTTGGATTATCCACCAAATAGATGTCAAGAATGCTTTTATAAATGGTGATTTAGAAGAGTAAATTTACATGATGCAACCTAAAGGTTTAATTGACTATAATATAGAATATTATGTATTAAAATTAAATAAATCTTTATATGGTTTAAAATAAGTTCCTCAAACTTGGTGTTCTAAAATCACATTTTCTTCAAAGAACTAGATTTATCTAATTTCTACTCCGATAATGATCTCTTTATTAAAGTTGAAAATGATCATTTAGATTAATCATTTTCTATGTTGATGATGTTTTGATTACTAGTGATCTAACTAGTTTAGTTCATCAATATAAGGATAAACTAAATTAAATGTTTAAAATTATTGATTTAGGCATTCTACATTCTTTTTTATAAATGGTTATATTTTAAGATAGAAATTCAATTTTCATATCACAATCTCAGTATGCACATAATATTCTTGTTAAATTTAACATGATTGATTATAAATATACTTCTATAAATATTGAAGTTGGCATTAAACTTGATCCAAAACTTGAATATGAAAAATCTAACCCTAATTCATATAGAAAACTTGTTTGTAGTTTGATTTGTTTAAGTATTACTAGGATAAATATTTCATATGTTAATGGTGTTTCTTCTATATTTATGTAAGATCCATATTTGGATTATTAGAAATTTGCTAAATGTGCTCATCACTAAATAAAAGGAACAATTGTTTTTGTTTATTTTATTCTTCCATTGATAATGTTAATGTATAAGATTATTGTGATGCTAACTATGTTGGTGATACAATAGATCATAAATCCATTTATAGGTATGCATTTAAGTTTAGTGTAGTTTATATCACTTAATTCAACAAGAATCAGCCTATTGTCTCTATCTCTTCTTTTAAATCAATGTACATAAGTGTTATGAAAGCCTCTAAATAATCCATGTGGCTATAAAGGTTATTGGGAGAACATCATTTAGATGTTTATAACAATACTATCCTTCATTATGATAACCAAATTTTTATAACTCTAGTGAAAAATATAATGTAACATAAAAAAACTAAACACATTGAAGTTCATGTGCATTATACAAGTGGAAATCGTTAATGGTGATATTCATTTGAAGTTTAATCTTATAGATGAATAATTGGTAGATATATATTTAATTAAATGTTTTACATTCTAGCAACCCTCTTACATTTTCTTTCCATTTTACCCTTTGTTAAATGTATGTTAACACTAGCGGTACATTTCATTCAGCTCCTTGTAAGTCTATGCATTGGTCCAAAACTAGGTGAATTTAGAATAAAAGGGATTTAGCCTACTCTAGAGCTTCATCCAAAGGTGTGAAAGAGTCATAGGCCTTGGGATATGATCTCATTTATATAGTTTAAAAAAATATCTCTCCAGCATGCATGTTCAAGGCTTTAGGCATAAAAGTGTCAACCGCTATCATGTGCAAGATCGTTTCACATGTGGGTGCATGTTTTGAGTGATAATAGTTATCAGTGTAATTAAATGTTTATTATGGAAATATGAGACCATTGGTTACAATGGTCACCTCCCCTAATTAATATTAAAAATAAGGTTTACCCCTATTATAAAAGCATATCAAACACATGATGTTTATCATTATCACAAATGTTTGTGGACCATATTTTATGTATTTGTTTTTGGAAAATACTAGTATGTGAATAGATTTTCAAAGAGGAAATGGGAAGGAGAAGTTTTTTATTGTGGTTATAACATTTTTCTCAATTAGTGAATATCACTCATGGTTTTTTTTACCTCCTAGAGGTTTTTCCACTTTAAAATATTATGTAATGTGTTTATCTAATCATTGTGCTTTGATTTATCATTTTAAACTAATTCTATTGTCTTCATATGTTTATATAAACAAACTATATCAAAAATAAGAATTAATAATCAACCTCAGATAAAATAAACACTAAAACTTCCTTTTCCAATGGTAAAACTAATAAAGAGAAGGCTAATGTGCCTATTTCTAGAAAAAATGGGCACGATGAGCATAAGTGCATGAAGAAATAATTTTTTCACATAACTCTTCTTCTAGAAAATAAAAACATAGGTGTTCCTTAGTATATCAAGCATAATTCATCAACTCAAAATTCTTCTAAGGAAAAATGCAAAAGACACAAGAAATAAAAGTGCAAGGATCCTATAATAGGTTTGGACCTAACATATTCATGGAAAGAATTTATGAAAATGTAAAAAAGAACATTCAATAATGTTTGAAGTGTCCCATATATTTTAAATAATATCCTCTAAGTCTATAAAATAACTAATATTGGTAATGACATGAGGGTGGAGTCTTTATCATCTTCAATTATCACTAGAGAGTTTTGTAATGATTCTACAGTATTAGTGGGATCAATAGATTGATAGGTTAGGTTATATGCCTTCTCACATTTTACACCTAATTCTTCCTTGACTACATTACTGACTGATTTAGATGAAGTTATAAAATTATATCTTTATTGGTTTGGACACCTCAAATATTGATACCTAGAAAAACTCAATACTAATCAAATGGTCATAGGTTTGTCTTCAGTCTATTTTTATAAGAGTATTTATGAGGATTTCAACCTTAGGAAACATCTTAAGGATAAATTTGATAAACTTAACACTTGGAAGAATTCATATGCATTGGAGTTAGCACACATAAATGTATATATACCTTTTCCCAATATATATTTCACAAAGGCTAAGATTGTTCTCACCTTTATTGATGATTTTTCAAGGTACACCTGGATCCACTTCCATAGGTAGACATATGATGTTTCCAATAACTTTAAAGACTTCAAAGATATTTTAGAGAAATAATATGAGAAATGTATCAAGGTCATTAGAAGTAACAACAGAGTTGATTATTTTAATAGCACATTTGAGTAATTTTACTAAACATAGGGGATTGATTTTTATCATATAGTTCCATATAATCCTCTATAAAATGGAGTTGTATAGTGTAAGAACATTTCATTGAAAGATATGAAACAATGTATGACTCACTCTATGTCACTTTTAACCTAGTAATATAATAAAAAAATAAAATTTTATTGGTATATTCACAATAGGGTTACCCAAAAATCTTTAAAATCATAAATCCCTTTGAAATTATGTAAAGTAGGAAACCCACTGTTGAGTATTTTAGAGCCTTCAGATCACCAACTATGGACCATATACCTAAGAATAAGTGAAAGTAGTTTATAACTTTAGAGTAATCCTTATATGTTAATATGGTATCTAGATGTTATCAAGGGGTGATTACTTATTAATATTAATGCACATGGGTTATTCAATGAGAGAAGTGTTCACTTTTAGGAGAGTCCCATAAAATCAACACCTAACACTTCTCCCCCTTCATTGGACTCAGATTTGATAATATTGATGATGATTCATATTAGCCTAAGCATATTACATATGTTAATGACATTTATTTTTATTTTAAAAATGATAGTAGTGGTGGGGGTTCATCTCCTTCCACATCTAGGCAAACTTTAGTGGATGATGTTTCTCTACCCAACCCATCCACTTATTATCCTCTTTGGGTGAGGAAAACACTACAAAGTATAGTTTCAAAGGTTATGTATCCTTTAGATGACATTGAAATAGGTTATAGTTTAAAATTAGTTCACATATTTCTACACCTCCACCTTAGATCCAAAAGCTTTTAAGGAGGTATAGGGTATTTCTTAGTGGGATTATACCATGCATGAGGAGTATAACTCCTTAATTAGGAATCACACTTGGGACTTGACGCTTCTTCCTAAGGGAAAAAATAATATTAAAGTAAATGGATATATCAGATTAATTATGTAATATATAGGTATATTAAGAAGTTTAAGGCATCATAGGTTATAAAATATTCCTCACAGGTGCTTGGAATTGACTAAACTAAAACATTTGCACAAGTGACCAAGATAAACTCTATCAGACTCACGCTTGTTATTATTGTATCATATCATGAGGATGTTCATCACATGAATGTGAATACTGTATACATAATTTTTTAAAACTTTATCAATTACTAATGCTTTCAGTCTTATAATAACCCATCAAGACATAACTGCTTAAGATGGAAAATGCACCATTAATGAGTCAACCTTTTCACCTATCACAAAGATCAAGTTGGAATCATACTAGTGTAATCATGGGGTTATAAAGGTTTATTTGTGATCCTAAAGATGTGAGATTTTTTTTATAAGTTCTGGGAAATAATCAATAAGATATCAAATGTAACTTATTCCATTATAACAATTAGAAATCCTTTTTATCAAATAATAAATCAGTTAAGATAAGAATTTGTAATATATTCTATCTGATAGAGAAAACCTATGAGTTAGATAGTCCCTTGGAGAATATAAATATAATTCAGTAAGTATTCATATATTAAATAATATCTTCTTTATTTATGTAACATTCTTCAAGTTAACTTCCAGAAGATAACTAGAAAGAGAAGAGACACATTAAATATAAGATAAAAGATAAGATATTCAAACATGTAAATAAGATAGTGAGATAATAAACAACTAGAAAATAACTAAACTAACAAAGAAAAGCAAATTAAAGAAAGGTAAATAAATAAGTTCTAAGAAAAGGATAACGAACTAATAATATACTAAAGTCTAACAGTGGGATAATTAAAAGGGCAAGGAAAAATACAAAAGACATGAGGAAGAAAAAGGAAAGGATCTTATAACAATTTTAGACCTAACATATTCATGGAGAGTGTCTATGAGAATGGAAAAAGGAACATTCAATAATGTTTGAAGTGTCCCATATATTTCAAATAATCTCTTATAAGTGTATGGAATCACTAATATTAGTAATGACATGAGGGTGGAGTCTTTATCATATTCAATTATCACTAGAGAGTTTCATAATGATTACACACTATTAGTGGAGTGATAGATTGCTAGGCTAGGTTAGATACCTTCTCACATTTTTCACTTAATTCTTCATTAATTGCATTATTGAATCATTTAAATGGAGTTATATAATTCTATCATGATCAGTTTATAAACCTGAACTATTGATACCTATAAAAATGCAATACTAATCACATCATCATAGGCTTACCTTCAATCCATTTCTATAAGAGTATTTGTGAGGGTTTCACCCTTGGGAAGCATCCCGAGGATAAATTTGATAAAATTAACACTTGGAGTAATTCACGTGTGTTGGAATTAGCATACAATGATGTATATGGGCCTTTTCCCATTATATATTTCACAAGGGATAAGTTTCTTCTCACCTTTATTAATGATTTTTCAAGGTACACATGGCTCCAATTCCTTGGGTAAAAATCTGATGTTTCCAACAAGTTTCGAGAATTCAAAGTTATTTTAGAGGAACAATATGGGAAATGTATCAAGGTTTTTAGAATTTAAAATGGGGTTGAGTATCTTAGTATCATATTTGATTAATTTTACTAATCATTTGGGATTGATTTCTAGTGTATAGTTCCACACGATCCTCCACAAAATGAAGTTGTATAATGTAAGAACATTTCCTTGGAAGATATGGAACATTGTATGATTCACTCTAGGTCACTTTTAACATAGTAATGTAATAAATAAATAATTTTTTATTAATACATTCATAATAGGGTTACACACAAAGGTTTAAAATCACAACTCCCTTTGAATTTAGGTAAATTAGGAAACCTAATGTTGAGTATTTTAGAGTCTTCAGATTAACAACTATGGACCATATACCTAGGAATAAATGAAAGTGTTTATAACTTTAGAGTAATCCTTATATATTAATAGGTTATCTATATGGTTTCAAGGGCTGATTACTTTTTTATATGAATGCACATGAGTTACTCATTGAGAGAAGTGTTAAATTTTAGGAGAGTCCCACAAACTCAACCCCTGACACTTCTCCCACTTCATTAGACTCACTTAGTTTTGAAGATATTTATGATGATTTATATTATCCTAAGCATGTTATATATGTTAAGGACATTTATTTTAGTTCTAAAAATGATAGTAGTGATGGGAACTCATTTCCATCCACATCTAACCATACTTTAGAGGATGATGTTTCTCTACCCAAATCATCCACTTCTTGTCCTCTTTGGGTGAGGAAAACACTACAAAGTATAGGTTCATGGGTCATGGATCCTTTAGATGACATTGAAATACATTATAGTTTAAAATTAGTTCACATTTTTATACACCTTTACCTCAGATCCAAACACTTTTTAGAAGGTATAGGGTATTTCTTAGTGTGGTTTTACCATGCATGAAGAGTATAACTCATTAATTAGGAATCACACTTGGGACTTGATACTTTTTCCTAAGGGAAGAAAAATTATTAAATTAAATGGATATATTAAAATAAATATGTAGTATGTGGGTCTATTAACAAGTTCAAGGTATAATTGGTCATAAAATATTTCTCACAGGTGCCTAGAATTGACTAAACTAAAACATTTGCACTAGTAACCAAAAAAATCTATTAGACTCACACTTAATATTATTTTATCAAATCATTAGGATGTTCATCATATGGATGTGAAGATTTTATACATAATTTTTTTAAACTTTATCAATTACTAATGATATATAACTTGAAATAACTCATCAAGATGTAACTATAGATGATGGAAAATATACCGTCAATAAATCAACCTCTTCACCTATCGTGAAGGTCAAGTTGGAATCATACTAGTCTAATCATGGGGTTATAAAGGTTTGTTTAAAATCATAAAGAAGCGAGAGGTTTTTTTTTATAATTTATAGGAAATAATCAATAAGATATCAAATGCAACTTATTCCATTATAACAATCAAAAATTCATTTTATCAAATTATGAATCAGTCAAGATAAGAATCTTTAATCTATTCTACTAGATAGAGAAAAACTATAAGTTTGATAGTCCCTTGGAGAATAGAAATATAATTCATTAGGTATTCATATATTCAATAATATCTTGTTTCTTGATGTAATATTCTTCAAGTTAGCTTCCATAAGATAACCAAAAAGAGAAGAGACAAATTAAAGATAAAAGAAAAGATATTCAAACATGTAAGCAAAAGAGTGAGATAATAAATAACTAAACTAATAAAGAAAATAAAATTAAATAAAAGTAAACAAATAAGTTCTAAGAAAAGGATAATAAAATAATAAACAAATAAAGTCTAACTAAGCAATATAATTTGATCAAAGACAAGCTCATGACAAGATGAAAACTAAAAGAGAGGAAGATAAAATAAATAAACTAAAACTAGAACTAAAACATAAATAAATCTAATGAACTAAAGACAAAATATCAAAAATAAAATTAAACTAATAAAAAATACTATAAATCTAAAGACTTAAATAGATCTAGAAATCTATTTAGATTAAAAAAACTCAAAATTAAATAGAACTAAAGAGAGACTTAAGGAAAAATCTATCACTATCTACTAAAAAATCAAATGAAAATTAGAATAAGTAACTAAATAATTCTAAAAATAGAAATGAAACTAAACTAAAACAAAATATAAGAGGATAACTTGGAAAAAAAAATTAAAATCAGATTTAGAGAAAACTAAATGCTAAATTATATTAATATTAGAGTCAAATGGATTAGAATAAAGCATGCAAGTCTCAAAGGAGAGTCATCTTAGCTAAAAAATATAAATTTATTGAGAAAACCAACACTCTTTCCTTACAAAAAAAATGAATGATAAATTTACAATTAAAATAAATCAATGAAATGTTGCAAAATAGAGAAATGTTCATCAATATTGAGGTCAAATACTTATAATCTATGCATAAGACTATAAATAAAAATCATCAAAATATGTTAAGCTTAGAAATATTTAGATAATCAGTATTAAATGATAAATAAAGGTGGATATACCTATGTTATGTAAACATTTACTCAATCATCAGATAGATTACCATTGGGTGTATTTACAAAAGTTATACTATCTTAGATAAGTTGCATGGAAATAAGAGAGATGAATGATTGAATTTAGAAAATGTCTATGTCCTCAATACCTATCATTGTTTTTCTATCTTCAAATGAGTCCTTGATATATTCTTATACCTTCAAACTTAGGTGAAAATTAGTTATACCTAGCTTTAGTTAATTATTAATTTATGTAACTTAAAAAAAATCAATTAATTAAAAACAATATTAGTTAAGGACATGTTTATTTAAGACTTTAAAAGTCTTAATTGATCAAGTTTATTGAATATAGATCTAGGATACTAATCTTAATGGGTCAGGACCCCTATGATTAATAATATAATTGAATACATATTTTAATCATAAAATAAATAACTCAAAGATAGATAAATCCTATTTATATTAATCCATAATGTATATCAAATAACTTAAGAATATATATTTATACTAGAACTCCAAAATATAACAAAGTCTAAAAACTAAAGTATCCAAATGAAGTATGAAGTTCTTTCATAAAAAGTTTATCATTAAAACAAATTGTATCCCTTGGATGACCAATAATCATATGAATTAAAGAACGCGTCAATTATATTTTTGTCTTGTTCATGAAGATAAAAATTATATTCCATCTCTACTACAGGAAATGGTACCAGTCTTATTCTTGAATCAGTTGTGATTTCATCAATATCCATTTTGATTCTTTTCAACATCATCACCTGTATTAGTGTCTTTGTTTCAAATTTAATTTCAGCTCCTTTTTCTACGCTTCTCTTTCCTATCATGGAAGATGAAATGTCTATTGTCTTCCTTCTACTAGCAGAACCTTGAACTCCTAAATTCAATATTTTATATGTCAAGATAGGTTCACTATGGGAAGTAGCTAGACTTAATCTTTTACATTTCCTAGTAGGTTCTATATGGGAAGGAGAAGGTACATATAAAGTGATGGCCAAATTCTTATATGTTTTATCATGGGTAGTCTCTATTTCAATTTGTGTGGCTTGATTTATAAGTATAGGATCAATAATAGGTTCAATTCTTTTAATATTAGGAAGCTAAAGTGGTAAGTGTTGAGGGTCATGATCAAAATGGTAAGATAAACTGCTTTGATAAGGTGTTTAGATTCCAAACCTATTACGATAAAAACCTTTGTTGCATCTATATCCTCTATTTATTGGATTAGCATGCAAATTACTTAGAATACCCCAAAATTCAAGATCAAAATCATCAAATTTTATCGACGTTCTTATTCTCCTATAGAATTTATGGCTAAATTTTCTTGCACAAAAACCACCCCTATGGAAACCTCTATTGGGATTGGGCTGGTTAGTATCACTATTGAAAAATTCTCCCCATCCCTTATTATAATTACTTATTATTGTACTAGGCTGATCCCACCCTGACATTATGGTTAATCTAAAATATAACAATCAAATTTAAGATTTAGGAAACAAAAAATGTCCAAAGGAAACATAATTGAAAACATATCTTAATAAACAAAAATTTCACAATACCATAAATTAAGAACCATCTATCTGTATCAAAATCTACATTGAGTCCTTCACTATTATCACAATTTCATAATTTCATTTTTAAAAACTTCAATGAAAATCCAAATGCAAACCAAGAATCATTAAAAAATATCTTACTATTCCATCAACAAATAACTATGATTTAAACACAAAATGATCCAAACTAGCCTTATTACTTTCAAAATTTTCTAAAACTAAGCCATTCCAAATGAGAAGTATCAAGGAATTCTAACTTTTATGTCCATTTTCACATTAAAACCTAAGACTTCAAAATTGAGATTAAATTTCAAATAAAATCTCATTTTTTTAGTTGAGTCCTTAAAATCACCTTCTCATCTACTCAATATTATCCATATATATCTATAAAGATTTATAACATATAATTTTCAACATGGTCAACTAATTCCATTTGAATTTCCACATCATGATTCTAAGTTCTAAAATAGTCAACCCAAAAATCATTTGTATTGAAACTAAATAAAAATAGATTTTTCTTAGATGATCCCCATATTCTAATTTTACCATAAATAACTATACTAAAACTAACTCTTCAAGATCTAAGTTTTGACACTTCTAAAATACATAGGCAAACATCATTAACTTGCAAAGTAAATGTAAACTATCATACCATCATATGTAAAAAATACTTATATAAATTATTTTAATTATGTAAATCTTCTTTTGGGATTCAACACTTATAAATAGATCATATGAATAAATTTATTTATAAATATTCTGATATACTTCCATTAAATATCTACCTAAGTTTAATTGAACTTCTATAAATTAACATATGAAAGTTTTTGAATGAATAAAAATTCCTTGACAAAAACCCAATAATGCATCATTACTCTTCAAAATTTTCAAAATTACACTAAAATGAATAGGAATCATTAATGAACTTTCAAGGTTTAGACAACTCTTCACAAAAATGCTTTCAAATATATCATTCTAATTTTCTCGAGTGAGTCCCCTAACTATATATTTGGAAAACACAACCTTTGAAAGTGATGTAAAACCATTGAAAAGGAACATATCTTTTATTTTTTAGATTAGGGTTTAAAATAAATTTAAAATATTTAACTTATAAAGAAACCTTAACCAATTAATAACAACCATTCATGCCAAAAGAATAATGTTGACCCACAAAATAAGAACCTAAAAACTTAACAGCTAATCCAACTATAAAGATTTAAAGAACCATCAAATCTACAAATTCACAGAGACTAAGATAGCCCATTAACTTATTTATAGCTTAATTGTGACTTCCTTAAAAAAAATGGAAAAGAAATGCATGCACGACTATCACACTGTCCAATAGTGTTAAAAAACAATATGAGAGTCATATATCTTCTTCAAGATCCAAAAACAACATGATATATAAGTTCATTTTGAATTTGGAACACTTGTTTCTCAATAATATCCATGCATAAGGAAAACCCATCAAATCATGCATCACTGATATGACATGCAACATCTTTCAACATTTCCTATATACCTAAACAACTTGTGTATGCTTTCAAATCTCAAAACATATCAAACTAAAGATTGATTACCATCACATTTATGCAATAAATGGTTTCCGAGATTAAAAATCATTTGTTCCTCTGGAATATGAATTTTTATAAAAAAGTTTCAAATATATCACAAAAACAATTGAGCCATAGTGTTATTTTTATGAAATATACAAATGCTCGATTGCATGCATATAAACCATCAACTAAATCCATATATATTTTATAATTACACACATCCTATCAATATATTCTCAAATACCTTATAGAAACCATTTTAACATATCAAATATTTTGCATGCAAATGAACTCACACACATTTAACATTATCATTCATATCACATCATAAAGAAAAAATTTAAGAAATATGGATAACTTCCAATCATACTCATGTAAATTTAGAACAGAAGTATTTCTTCACTAAAAACTATAAAATTTCCTATAAATAACAATAAAACAAATGATCAACAATGCACATCATACCTTATGATGCACCCAAGATTTCTATCAAAACATTCTTTACTAATCTTTCACAACAACCATAAAGACTATCTGATCAGGGCTCTAATTCTACATTAGATCTTGTGAATAATGAACCAAAAACCAAAAAATTACAAGTTTTATCCACCAACTCTTTTGCATAACAAATTGCATGTCATGCTCAAACTTCATTGCTTCTCATTAAATAGAAAGTAGTTTAGAAATTCCACTAAGTCATTATTATCACAACTCAAATTTAGTGATAATTATTTCTTCATACTAAACATCCACTAATTTATGCAATTCTAGGTGAAATCACTTCTCATTAACTCCCTATACTACCAAATATCTAGGATTATCTCAAAAAATAGAGGACATGTTCTTTATTAAATGTTAATTCCAACTAACCTTTCCATGATGGATTACATTTTCCAACCAGTCACCAGCTCAATTGAGCCAATAAACATGTTTTAGGCTTGCTTCATAATTACTCCACAGGGCCTTAAGACTTAGTGAACTCTACAAAATTTAGAATGGACCTTGTATATTCACAATTGTCTGAGTCTTAGACCATAATACAAAGGTTTTAACCATGTTATAAGCGTTTGAATTAATTTCAAAAATTTAAGACAATCAAACCTAAACCATGAGAGTATAAAGATTATTTTAATCTCATGAACACCATATAACATTGAAAATTATTCCATGAACAAATCTTGAATCAACCAATTCACCCTTTTGATATATGAACCTTTATACCTAGTGAGATATAAATAATGGTATACATGCCTTGATGGTTGTGTTCATTGAATCTAAATACTTATTTAAATATTAAAATGACTAAGACTTAGAATGCCGATTAGGTAACCATGATCTTAAACCATGTACTTTGGTAATCAAGTCACAAAATCAAAAGAATAAGACTGAAAGCTATACAAACAAGAATGGAAACATCATTAAATCAACTTAAGCATATTAATTCTTCAAATGTCCATTATATCACAATAGCAAATAAGGATGAGCCATGAACTTCTATATTCTAAAAATAGTCTTTTTAAATAAATGTATTAATTTTCAAATGTGATAATCATCCTTATTACACCATCATCTGCCCTGAGTCATTAGTCATATCAACTATAAAAATTAAAGATTCATCTTAAATCTACTGAAGTGTCAATATTGAAAGGCCATTTATCAATTAAAACTGTCAAAATTAAATTGAACTGAACATTCAAAGAAATGAGCACATTCACAACTATATATGCATATTTTATTCATTATTTCACCATTGTTTTCGAAACCACTTAGAACATAAATATGAATTCATAAACTAATAAATTCTCATTTCATGTTTTAAAACATGCACCTAAAATACTATCAAACAACAGGGTCTCTAACACAGTTTCAGATTTTATGATATGGTCATCTCTATGGTGATAAGTATTAAATTTTTAATTTTTTTTGGGGGTGTAGAAAATAGGCATAACACTAGTGACATTTTTATTGAAATTTGTGTAATAAAGATAAGTAGAAACATATTTTATATTATATAAAACAAAATTCTCTTGAGAGTGTAATCCATAAAAATAATTTCCCAAGTAGCTAAGCATAAACCCGTTAGATAATGAAGTTTAGTAAGAGATGAATTGTTTAGCTAGCGTGGCATGAATAATGGTAATTTAAATACCAGGGAAGTTTAGTTTGGATGTATAATATAATACAAATTCATTAATCACAAAATATGAAAATGAATTAATACTCTAACAACAAAATGCAACTCAGCCATATTATTCTTTTATTAAAATTATTGAATTTGTAAGATTAACTTCTAAAAATGAAATATATTTATAGAAACTTCACATCTTCCTTATATCCTTCCTTAACACCATGATATTCTAAATTCAAAAAAATTTATTGATCATTTTAAAAGTAAAGTGTAATAAAACAAAATAGAAAACTAAGGAAGAATAACCAATTAAAAGTAGAAAAATGGCAAACAAAAGGAGCAAAAAATAAAACAAACCAAAAGAAAGTTAAAAACAAATCAAAAAGGATAAACTGAAAGATAACTAATCATGGAATGGTTTCGAATGATGTTCATTAACTAAGTAACACATATAATTTCCTTCAAGATATTAAAAATTAAAATCATTATTTATAATAAATGTGTAAATTATATAAGGTCCAAGCCATAATGAATTGAAGTTAAGATGTTTCCTAGGGTCCTTGTTGGCTTTATTCCAATATAAGACTAAATAACCAACATTGAAAAATTTATTAGAAACCTTTTTATCATTTTTTTTAAAAATTTTTTGCTTAGATTTTATTAATTTTTCTAATGTTGTTCCCTTGGATTCATCAAGAAATACTAAATCATATAATCTTTGCTCAATTAAATAGGCATCTTCAGCTACATATTGCAAACCAGTCCTAGCTGAATAATAATGAAGTTCTATAAGTAAAATAGGTTCAAAACCATATGATAATATCAAAGACAAATAACTAGTTACTACTTTAATAATATTTATACCATCCCATAAATCTTCAAAAATTTTAAGATATCAATTCCTTTTATTATCATAAATTAGCTTCTTCATAATAGAAATCAAATTTTTATTTATGGACTGAGCTTGTCCATTTCCTTAAAAATAATACTTAGATGAATGACTAGAAATAATAGAGTATTTTACTAAGAATTATAAGAATTCATTTAAAATTAATTGAGGTCCATTATCTAAAATAATCTCATATGAAACTCCAAATCTATAGAAAATCTAGTTTTATAGAAAAGAAACTACTTCACTTGTTACTGAACATTAAAGTGCTTTGACTTCATACCACTTAGTGAAATAACCCATAGCTATCAAAATATTTATAGGACCTAGAGATGAAGGTGAGTTAATATCTAAATAAAATCAGTGCCCTACTTTTTAAATGGTTATTTATGGATGATAGGATTCAAAATCATTACAAGTAGTTTATCTCTTCCAACAAATAATTGGCAAGATATACAAGAATGAACTAACTTATAAGCACCTTGAAACAAAGTAGGCTAATAATAAACTACTCTCAAAATATTTTAAGAAATTGTTTTTTTAGTATAATTTCCACCATAATTTCCTTCATGACATCCTCTAATAACCTTTTGAGTTTGATTATGTGTAAGACATATCAACAAAACTCTTTCTCGATTACGATAAAACCAAAAAAAATTAACAAATAAAAAATTATTGCTTTTAGTCTTAACAAACATCTTTGCTTTTTATCTAAATGATTAAGACAAGACTAATTTTGAAAATAATAAACTAAGTCATGGTACTAATTGTCTTTAGGTAATAAACATTTCCATTCATTCATCTAAAGACCAAATTTAAACTTTTTAGAAAATTTAGCAATCTTCAAGTCTTTAAGTGAGGTTTTGCATTTATGTTTTAATAAACTAATAAAATTAAGACATTAATATATGAGGCATCATTTTTAGCTAAGTGTCTTGCTAATTCATTACCTTTAATAGTTTCAAAAGTTTTAAATTCAAGATCAAATTATTGAATGCATAAAATCCATTTAGCTAGCCTTCACTGAATGATTGGCTATTCTAAAATATAATATAAAATAGGTACATTAGATCATATGAATTTTTTTCTCATCAATAAATAAAAAGACCTAATCAAAGATAAAATCAATGAGAACACAATTTTTTCAAAAAGGGGGTACCTAGTTTCTACATCTTTTAAAACTTGACTCATATAAACGATTGATTTTTATTCATTATTTTCAAACTCTTGAGTTATTACAACTCCTATATCCCTTTGAGTACCATTAACATAGAGAATAAATTCTTTCCTTAAATTAGGTCTAGCAAGAACAAGAGCACTTGTAATAGCATTTTTAATAGAATTAAAAGCTAATTTAGTAACTTCATCTCAAATATATGTTTTATATTTCTTAAGTATCAATTGTAAAGGATTAGATTTGTTATCAAAATTATAAATAAATTTTCTACCAAAATTTATCTTACCAAAGAGATACCTCAAACTTGAATGATCCTTGGGAGGAGGTAGTTTTTTAATTGATTTAACATGTTTGGGATTAATTGAAATACTTTATTTAGAAATTATATGTCCCAATATTTTACCTTGAGTCATACCAAAAACAAATTTTTTATAGTTAAATAAATTCCAAAATTTTTACATCTTGTGAATACTTCACAAAGATGGTCTAAAGGCTTTTTCCTCTTTTTATATCAAACTGTGAGATCATCTAAATAAATATGAATAAAAATTCATATTAAATTATCAAAAATAACATGCATAACTCTTTTAAAAGTATATCCTACATTTATCAAACTAAAAGTCATTCTATTATAAGTAAACGTACCTCTACATGTGAAGAAAGTAGTTTTATGTCTATCATTAGGATTCACAAAAATCTAATTGTACCTTGAAAATCCATCTAATGAAGACATCATTTCAGATCTTATGACCTGCTACAAAATCTAATTTATGCTTGGTAGAGAAAAATTATATTTAACACTACCTCTATTTAAATCTCTAAAATTAACACATAGTCTAATGTCACCATTTTTCTTTCTAATCAAAACTAGATTAGCTACCCATTCTGAAAATGTTATAGGTTAATGAAACCAACATCAATGACCATATCTAATTCTTTAGTAATGGTGTCCTGTAACAAAGAGCTAATTCTTCATATTTTTTGCCTAATAGGTTTGATATGAGGCTTAATAGGAATGTCATGTTTAATAATATTAGTATCATAACCTTTAAGGTCCTTGTCTGACTAGATTAAAAAAATCAATAAACTCTTTTAAAAAATTTAATGATTTTAACCTTTTCATTTTCAATCACCCAAATTCTTGGATAAACATACATGGGATCTTATTCAGTGCCTAAATTTATGGGAGTGGTCTCACCTATCATTCTTTTTATTAATATTTTTTTCTAGAGATTTTAAAAGCTAGTCATTAGGTGTGAACATAGGTTCTAAGCTTTCCAAACCAACAAGCAATATATTAGTACTTAATTTCAAATAGTCACCAGAGTTTAGTAGATAGTTATCATTATCAAAGTAATTATTTTTAATGAATGAATCTATATGTTAATCACAACTAAACATAGGCCAACTATCACTTATATCATGAATCTTAGGATGAAAGACTTCAACAAAAAGAAAGTCTATAGTAGGTTCAACCTCACTTAGAGTTAGATTAGAAGCATAAACAACAAGATTATCAAATCTTACAATAAATTCTCTAAGAATATGTGTAATATTATAATCTTCAAAATGTTCAAGTAATAACCAAAAATTTTGTGTATAATGGTGTGAACAAGTTTTCTTAATCTCACAAATTTTATTAACTTGTCTAACTACTAATTCTAGATCTCTAAAAGCTTCCAAATATTTATATTCAGCTCTATGGTCTTTTCTAATCCTAAACATAATGATTCAAATTCTGCTTTATTATTAGTATTTTCAAAATACAATTTGAATGCATAATAAAAAAATTTACCAACAAGAAAAATCAGATAAATTAAATCATCATTACCTTATTGAAAACAAGATCCATCAAAGTAAAGTGACCATAGAACTTTTTTTCAAATATTTCTTCATGTTGATTTTTTGGTTCATTTAAATTCAGCAATTCAAAAGTCTTAATTCTAGTTTCAATGTAATAAATATTAGATGAAGAAGGTGACTCAATAGGTGTATGAAAAAAATCTTCACTTTTAAGAAGTCAATCTCATTATTAAGAAGAATCCAAGTTATATCCTTCTAAATGACAGCCCTAGTTGCCTTAGACCAATCCCTTCCTAATAGCATTACATAATTACTATAAATATCTAACACTTAAACATTATTCATAGATATAATCCTCTCATCTTATATAATTTTAATGACTCTATCATGAAACTTACCAAAACTCTTGGTTTATCTAGAATAAAAAGTAGTAAGCTTTTTACTATTTTTTTCATAAGATATGCCTAATTGATCTGAAATGGACTTAGGTATAATATTCTCTAAGTCACCTATGTCCAAAATACAATTATGAATTATTTTATTGACAATCTTGACTATGACATAGAACAGAGGGATATAATCAGTAAGAGGTTCAAAATGTTAATCATAAATATGTTCACAATTACTTTCCTCTTTCAAATTTACATCAGCTCTAGGATTTTTCACTGCTTCGTTAATATTATCAAGCTATCTAAGAAGACTAGCTACTTACAACAAAGAAAATTAAACCTTAATTGTTAACAAATCATCAATTATATTATAATTTTTATCATCAATATGTCTAAATTTTTTATATTTATAATGCTTATATTAACTTTTATTATATCTAGTTGCAAAAGGACTATTTTGTGCAGCATTATCATTAAAATTATTAGCATTATTCTAGGCTGATTTTTCTTTATTTGTTTTTACTTTATCATCAGGATAAGTTCAATCATTTGTTGTTTTATAGTTTTGAGGGGAATTATAATCTTTATTTATAGTATTTATAACATAAGAATTCTCATTTTCTAAGGGATCATCAAGAGTGTTTATATTATATGCTATATCTTTAGTTATTTCATCTTTTCGTGAAAAAACTTCTTGAATTTAGGAACTAATAAACATGTGCCTAGATTATGATCTATTTCACAAAACTTACAATAATAAGCTATAAAATTATTTTTATATTCTTTATTATTCTTATTTGAGGAAAATGTTTTATCATTAAGCTATCTTTTAATATTGACTAACTCATTACCTAGACTTTGTATGGCCTTTAATATTTTTGAATTATCTAAATTTAACCATGTAGAAGACCTACCTTTAAAACTAATTATTTTGATCTTATTTTCATATTTAATACAAAAACCTAAAGTGTCACTATATTATTTAATGTCTTTATCTTCTAAATCCATTTTATATTTTAAAGGTAAAGCATTTCAAAAATAAAGTCTTGATAATTTTTTAGAAGGCATAAGATCACACAAAATCTTTTCACATAGTTTAATGAACCTAAAAATGAAATGATAAATTGTTTCACTTAGATCAATGGAAAAGTTCACAAGATCATTGACTAGGTCAAAATATTATTTATATTTCCTAAAGGATAACTCTAACCAATCTTCAACATCTCTCAAAGTATCGATAACCTTATCAGGCAAAATAACAAATGTGTGATAAGTTTTTAGTTCAAATGTTTGGGTAAAAACTTTTAAGAATTTTTTTGTTAGTCATTACAATAGTAGAACAAACTAATCTAAAAGCTTCTAAGTGATCCTTATAAAATTCTCCAGTAGCACCAAAAAAAATTGGTATATTTAATCCCTTTAAATAATCTGACTTACCAAAAAGGTTAGCAACATTAATTATATTAGCAAAAATCCATGATGTTAGAACTATTTGATACTCTTCCTAAACTTCTACTTCATCTTCACCTTTAGTGAGATAACCTTGATCTCTATTGTTTTGTAGCCTGTGAATCAGATCCTCTAGTTTCTACTCTACTATGAGTTGTTCTCCCACTAGTTAATCTCCCATTGGATACTTTAGTAGTTTCTATCTGAATAGAGTGATTATATTGAACTTGATGTTCTTGATCTATGTGCAAATTTGTAACAATGGTTTCAATAGGTAAAATGAAATTATCAAATAGAAAAGAATCAGAAAGAAAATAATTTTTAGGTCTAGGATTAACATCTAAAACTCTTGCTCTATCTTCTTAAATTATTATATTTGAATTCATAATATCACGTTGAGTCTAATGTGTAAGATTTGAATACCAATCAATTTCAAATTCTACAATCATTTATCCTTGATTTATGAATTCAATAACCTGATGAATATTTTTAGGATGATTATACCATGCATAACACATTAAATTAAAATCAATATCAACTATATCATCTTCTATATCTATTCTAGGTTGAATAATAGGAGGTTGTTGACTTCCAAGTACCATCACTAAGAAGAAAATGAAACTAAATAAATCAAATTTCTAAATGATTTCACTAGTAGAGTCTCCAAATTTGTTGATGATAGAAAATGTATTGTCAATGAATCAATACTTTCACCTATCATGAAGGTCAAGTTGGAATCATACCAATCTAATCATAGGGTTTTAATGGTTTATTTACGATTCTAATTATGCAAGGGGTTTCTTTATAAGTTCCAAGAAATAATCAATAAGTAATCAAATGCAACTTATTCCATTATAACAGTCAAAAATATATTTTATCAAATCATGAAAAGTTAAGATAAGAATCTACAATTTATTCTATTTGATAGAGAAAACCTATGAGTTACAGAGTCTTTGGGATAATAAAAATCTAATTCAATAAGTATTCTTATATTCTTCTTATTGTATTATTCTTCAAGTTAACTACCAAAAATTAACTAGAAAGAGAAGAGACAAATTAAAGATAAGAGAAAATATAAGATATTCAAACATGTAAACAAGAGAGTGAGACAATAAATAACTAACAAAAAACTAAAATGATAAAGAAAACAAAAGTAAACAAATATGTTCTAAGAAAATGATAACAAACTAATAAAATACTAAAGTCTATCTAATTAATCTAATGTGATCAAAGACAAGCTCAAGTCAAGATAAAAACTAAAAGATAGGAAGATCAAACAAATGAATTAAAACTAAATATAGAACATAAATAAATCTAATAAACTAAAGAGCAACTACCAAAACATAAACTAAACTAATGAAAAAGACTATAAATCTAAAGACTTAAACAAATCTAGAAATCTATTTAGATTAAAATAACTCAAAATTAAATAATACTAAAGAGAGATTTAAAGAAAAATCTATCACTATCTAGTAAAGAAATGAATGAAAATTAGACTAACTAAATAAACTCTAAAAATAGAAATGAAACTAAATTAAAATAAAATATAAGATGATAACTTAGAAACAAAAATTAAAATCAGATTTAAAGAAAACTAAACACTAAATTATATTAAAATCAGAGTCAAATACATTACAACAAAGCATGTGAGTCTCAAAAGAGATTCATCTTAGTGGAAAAGGATAATTTTATTGAGAAAAACAACATTGTTTGTTTAAAAAAACTTGAATGATAACTTTACTATTAAAATAGATCAATGGAATTTCACAAAATAGTGAAATGTTCATCATTATTCAAGTAGAATACTTGGAATCAATACATAGGACTACAAATAGAAATCATCAAAAGATGTTAAGCTTAAAAATATTTAGATATTCAGTATGAAATAATAAATAAAATATATGTACCTATGGTCCATAATAATTTACTTAATTGTAATATAAAGTAGAATTGGGTCTATTTCCAATTGTTATACTATCTCAAGTAAGTTGTATAGAAAGAAGATAGAGGAATGATTGACTTCAAAAAATGTCTAAGTCCTTAATACCTATTGTTGTTCTTCTATATTCAAATCAGTCCTTGATCTCTTCTTATACCTTCAAACTTAGTTAAAAATAAGTTATAACTAATTTTAGTTAGTTATTAGTTTATCTGACTAATTGATTTTTTTAAAAAAGAAATTAATTATAACAATTATTATTTAAGGACAGGTTTATTTAAGACTTTAAAATTCTTAATTGATCAAATTTATTAAATATAGATCGGTGGTACTAATCTTAATGGGTGGGGACCATTATGATTAATAATAAAGTAGAATAAATATTTTAATCATAAAATAAATAACTCAATGATTAATAAATTATATTTATCCATAATGCATATCAAATAACTTAAGCATACATATTTGTACTAAAACTCCAAAACTACTACATTTTTAAAAATTCATCAAATTATAACAAAGTCTAAAAACTAAAGTATTAAACTAAAATATGAAGTTCTATCATGAAAATTTTATAAATAAAACAAATTTTATCCCTTGGATGACCAATAATCATCTGAATCAGACAACACCTTAATTACATGTTTGTCTTGTTCATGAATACAAACATTATACTCCATCTCTGTTACAAGAAATGGTACCAATCTTGTTCTTGAATCAGTTATGCTATAATCAATCTCCAATTGATTCTTTTTAACATTCTAACCTCCATTAGTGTCTCTGGCTCAGATTGACTTTTATCTCTCTTTTCTATAGAGGTGGAATGTTTATTGTCTTCCTTCCACCATTATAATCTTGAACTCTCAAATTCAATATTTCAAATCTGAAGATAGATTCACTATGGGGAGAATCTAGACTCAATATTTTAAATTTACAAATAGAATCTACACGAGAAGAAGAAGGTACATCTAAAGGGATGGATAAATTCTTATAATTTTAACATGGGTTGTCTCTATTTCAAGCTGTGTGGCTTGATTTGCAAGTATATAATCAATAATAGATTCATTTCTTTCAAAATAAGGAGGCTGAATTGGTAAGTGTTGAGAGTCATGATCCAAAAAATGAGATGAACTACTCGGAGAAGGTGTTTGGGTTCCAAACCTATGGCCAAAGAAACCTTTTTTACCTCTATATCCTCTATTTACTAGATTAGCAGGGAAATTACTTATAACATCTCAAAATTTAGGATCAAAGAATCAAAGTGTATGGAAATTCTTATTCCCATATGGACTCTATGACCAATTTTTCTTACATGGAAGCCACCCCTATAGAAACCTCTATTGGGATTGATCTAGTTAGTATCACTATTGGAACTTGTCTCCATCCCATATTATCATTACTTCGTACCTAACCAAGCTGATCCCACCCTAACATTATTGTCAATCTAAAATATAACAATCAAAATTAAGATTTAGGAAACAACAAATGTCCAAAGGAAACATAACTAAGAACACATCTCAAAAAATTGATACTGAACCATATCATAAACTAAAAACCATCTATTTGTATCAAAATTTGCATTGAATCCCTAGCTATTATCACAATTTCATTATTTCATTTATGAAAACTTCTATTAAATTCCAAATGTGAACTAGGATTCCATAAAAAGTAGCTTACTATTCTATTCACAAATGACTATGCTTTAAAACCAAAATGATCGAAAGTAGACTAATTACTTTTAAAAATATCTAAAATTGAGTCATTCTGAATGTGAAGTATAATAGAATTCTAAATTATATTTCCATTTTCTGAATAAAACCTAATACTTCAAAATTGATATTAAATTTCAAATAAAATAACATTCTTTTAGTAGAGTCCTTAAAATCACCTCTGCATCTATTGAATATTATTCATATGTATGTATGTATGTATGTATGCATGTATGTATATGTATATGTATATGTGTATGTGTATATATATATGTATATGTATATGTATATATGTATATATATATATATATATATATATATGTATGTATATATATATATATATATGTATGTATATATATATATGTATATATATATATATATATATATATATATATGTATTGTTAGGAACCCGTGCTTAATTGCTATGGACGCATATGCTTTGTAAGTCATCCCTTAGAGCTTATTCGAATTATCCCACATACAAGGGAAGTAGTAGTTGTTAGAATAGAGTTAGTATATAAGTAAGTGTTGAGGCCGAATAAAGGCATCCACAAATTCATTGTATTGAGCTTGCTCAAAGGAGGTTGCCCCCTCGAAGAGGCCTGCAATCAATATAAGCTTTCTATGTTTTTGCTATTGGTAAGAGTTATTTTATTTTGGCATATTTTGATTAAATCTGTTGTAAGAGGTAAATTTATATAGGAGGTTCATCACATTTGGTATCAGAGCACTTTCTTGGCTTTGTGGGTAGATTTGGAGCAATTTTTTTTCAAAGCAGGGCTTTCCAGGAGCTGCGCCATTTTTTGGCAAGAAATTTTTCATTGCAGGTTCCATCATTTCGGATTGGGTAAATACCTATCCGCTTAACTGTGGGAGTGCTTGGGCATAAGCCCTAAAACTCATTGTGAGGAGTACCACATGAACCCCAAAGTAGCTGGCCCATTGAGAGGACCTGCCAGTGAAAAGGGCAATGACCCCATCCTGATTGACTAAATCCCACCCGTGAGGTAAACCAAAATCTATCGCTAAGGGGTAAACCTGTGGCCAAAAATTTCTAGAGAGCGGTACTCGCTCAGATAGCTTTGGTGGCCAGAGAGAATTTAAAAATCCTTTAGGCAGCCAAATAAACCTGGGGTCCATATCCAACTTATCAGGTTTAGAGAGCAAACAACAACATATCCACAATTGATGATATTTCAAACCACACAGTTGCAGACAATCCGTTCCTGAAATAGCCGCTTAAAAAAAAAAAAAATAGCCGCTAAAAAAAAAGTCCAAAAGGGAACGCGAAGGATCCCCGGCTATTCACAACTGGTTATGATCACCACTTGTGTAGGCACAAAAATCATGGAGGAAGAAATCGCCACATTGAAATCTTAGGTTACAGAGTTAACCGATATGATGCGTGGCTTGAATCAACAGAATAACATCTTGCTCAACTGAATGCAGAAGGAGGAGTCTTCTTCAGACCGTCACTCCTTTACTTCCAACTCCTCTCATGGACCTAAGCTAGACTTTCCACGGTTCAATGGTATAGATCCTACAGGATAGATATATTGAGCTGAACAATTCTTCAACCTCCACAATACTTATTCTGCAAACAAAGCCCCAATTGCTTCCTTTCATTTGGAACAAGAAGCACTTCAGTGGTACCGTTGGTATCTCAAGACCAATGATGAACCCGATTGGTCAACTTTTGCATCCTCAATTTTGGGTAGGTTTGGTCCCTTAGAATTTGAGGATTTCACAGGTGCTCTCACAAAACTCTGTCAAACAGGTACTATTCAGGAATATCAGCTTGAATTTGAAAAACTCGCTAATCACACTGAAGGGTTGTTAGATGACTTCTTCAAAAGTTGCTTTGTTAGTGGCCTTAGAGAGCTGATCTGCTCAGATGTAAAAATGTTTCAACCTGAAAATATGATGGACGCTTTGGGTCTGGCTAAGTTAGCAGAAGATAAACTCTCCACACAGCGTCGACCTCCCACCTTCTTACCAGCAAAGAACATAGTGAATCAGCGGACAACCATAACCACACCAATCAAGCGCCTGACTGAGGTAGAGATGTGGGCCAGTAAAGAAAAAGGATTATGTTACAACTGTGATGATAAATGGGTTAAGGGTCATAGGTGCGTCCAACAAAAACATTACTTGCTAGATGTGGAGTCACCACCAAAACAAGACAGCGAGATTGATATTCCAGAATTTTAAGATGCTCAAGATGAACTCGGCATTGAAGAGGACCCAATGGTTCAAGAGACTCAACCTGAGATCTCAGTACATGCACTAGCAGGTGTCACTACTCCCCAAACCATGAAGGTCAAAGGGTGCTTCAAAAAGATCCCTCTCACAATCCTCATTGACTCGGGCAGTACTCACAATTTCATTGATCCTCGCATTGCTAAGGCAACAGACTGCTTTATATACCCTTGTTCTAGCTTTGAAGTCATGATTGCTAATGGGGGCACATTGCCATGTAAAGGGAAATGTCGAAATGTGCATCTTGCAATCGGCGATTATAATTGTCGCTCTGATATGTTTGCCCTACCCTTAGGTGGGTGTGATGTGGTTTTAGGGGCACAATGGCTTCGCACATTAAGACCTATTTTATGGGACTTCTCTAAGCTTTGGATGCAATTCACAGATAATGGTTAGAAGCACACCTTAAAAGGGTTATTACTAAGATCTGCTAGCATCATCAATTCTCATCGCATGGAAAAACTTTTGAAAAAAGGCTCACATGGGGTCATTGCACAATTGCATTCCATTCAACTCCAGCCCTCTGCTGCTTCTAACCACCCTACAGACTTACAAGCCATACTCGACAAGCATGCAACCATTTTTTAGAACCATTAGGGCTACCCCCTTCACGCCCTAAAGATCACCGCATTCCTCTCCTTTCAGGAAGCATTCCACCCAACATTTGGCCATATCATTACCCCCATCTGCAAAAGACTAAAATTGAGAACTTAGTCTAGAAACTCCTCAAGTCTGGCATTATCCACCCCAGCACCAGCCCATATTCCTCCCCAGTGCTTCTTGTCCACAAAAAATATGGGTCGTGGCACCTTTGCATTGACTTTCGAGCCCTTAACCACCTCACTATCATGGATAAATTCCCAATTCCTGTCATCGATGAGCTTCTTGATGAGCTCCATGGGGCCAAATTCTTCTCCAAGTTGGATCTGCATTCTAGCTATCATCAAATTTGAGTGCATCCTGATGACATTCCCAAGATAGCCTTCCATACACATGAGGGTCACTATGAGTTCCTTGTCATGCCATTTGGCCTTACAAATGCCCCTTCCACTTTTCAAGCACTCATGAATAAAATCTTTCGGCCTTTTCTCCATCAATTTATTTTAGTTTTCTTTGATGACATTTTGATTTACAGCCGCACATGGACCGAGCATCTCCAACATCTTAACAAGGCATTACAGTTGTTAGCTGACAATCAATTATGTGCTAATCAATCCAAGTGTTCATTCAGTCAAGAGGAAATTGACTATTTGGGGCACATTATTTCAGCCAATGGGGTTCGCATGGACCTAGATAAAATTAGTGCTATGTAGAATTGGCCTCAACCAACCACCCTCAAGAGCCTTCATGGTTTCTTAGGCCTGACAGGATACTATCGCAAGTTCATCAAATATTATGGAAAGATCGCAGCTCCTTTGACTTCCTTATTGAAGAAGGATGCTTTCACCTGGCATGCAATAGCTGATCAGGCATTCATCCAACTCAAACAGGCTATGTGTAGTACACCAGTTTTGGCACTGCCAGACTCCACCAAAACTTTCACCATCGAAAGTGATGCTAGTGGCATTGGCTTCGGTGCTGTTCTTCTCCAAGAGGGCTGACCAATTGCCTTCACCAGCAAAGCCCTTTCTTGCCGCAATTTAGCTTTGTCTACATATGAAAAGGAAATGATGGCAATTTTACATGCAGTACAAAAATGGAGACCCTACTTACTGGGAAACCATTTTTGCATCAAAACTGATCATCAGAGTTTGAAATATTTCTTAGAACAGTGGGTCTCATCCCCAGCTCAGCAGAAGTGGGTCAGTAAACTCATGGGCTATGACTATGAGATCACCTATAAGAAGGGAAAAGACAATGTTGTGGCTGATGCTCTCTCAAGAACCTTCGAGGACCACCCTTCCCTCTCTGCCATCTCCATGCCCATTCTTAAATGGTTGGAATCTGTCCAACAAGGGTATGTAAATGATCCCTCCTTATGCCACATCATTCATCAATTGGCCACTAACCCCTCTGCCATACCACATTATTCATGGGATGCTGCTTCTCTACGATACAAGGGTCATTTGGTGCTTCCCCAAATTTTAGACCTACATCAAGCTATCTTCTATGAAATCCATGCTTCCCCCTTAGCAGGGCACTTAGGGTTTCTCAAAACCTATGAGCGAGCACGTCGACACTTCTTTTGGAAAGGCATGAAAACTGAAATTAAATAGATGGTGGCTGAATGTGAAACCTGCCAATGACACAAAGGTGAAACCACATTGACTCCTGCTTTGCTCATACCCTTGCCCATTCCTACTAGGATCTGGACAGATATTTCCATGGATTTCATTAAGGGCCTCCATAAATCTGGGGGAAAGACAGTGATCCTAGTTGTTATCGATTGCCTCTCCAAATATAGTCATTTTTGTGCACTCAGCCACCCATACACCACGTCCACAGTTGCACAAGTTTTCTTGGATCAGATCTTTCATCTTCATGGCATTCCTTCTTCAATTGTCTCAGATCGTGATGCCACTTTCACTAGCCATTTTTGGATGGAACTATTTCGTCGCACAAGCACACAGTTGAAAATGACCTCTGGGTACCACAAACAAACAGATGGCTAGACATAAATCATTAACAAATGCTTGGAGACCTTCCTTCATTGTTTTGCTTCAGAACAACAACATCAATGGGCCAAGTGGCTTCCCCTAGTTGAATGGTGGTACAATACCTCATACCACACTTCTACCAAAATGACTCCCTATGAGGCAGTTTATGGTCA
>JARHVA010005742.1:420000-435000 GCA_037957365.1 Torreya grandis | reverse complement strand
GTCCATTATATCACAATAGCAAAAAAGGATGAGCCATGAACTTATGTATTCTAAAAATAGTCTTTTTAAAACAAATGTATTGATTTTAAATTGTTCTAATCATCCCTATTACACCATCATATACTCTGAGTCATTAATCATATCAAATATGAAAATTAAATAATCATCATAAATTTACTAAAATGTTATAAACTAAAAGGCCATTTATCAACTGAAACTATCAAAACTAAACAACTATAACCTCTTTCAAAGCACCATTGGCCAAAGGAGAGGTTGAGTCTCGATGAGTTTGTCTTCAATGTACTTATTCCTAAGTCTTACTCTTTCATTTTAATAGAAATAATGGATAATGAATGCATTATCTCTCCTTTTTTAGGATTACATTTACATTGACTCTAGTAGTGTTTTACATTTCATGTTTTTTGTTTATGTTTATCCCCCATTTATGTTAAAATAATTAGTAAGGAATAGATTACATTTGCATTACTTTATTATTGCATTAATTATCAAGACCTAACTACATTTATTGTGTGGTATTTCATGAATAAAAGATTTAAAACCCTCTTTAGATATAATATATGATAAGATATCCCATAGGTAAGTTTAATGGATCCATATTGGTCATGACCCTGATTATCCAAGTATTGCTACAAATATAGTTAGCTGATTTATCTTCTTTGAGTTATGATTGATTTATAGATCAACATCACATTTACTTTCATACATTCTAATGAACTTGATATCAAATAACCATTCTATATTTTCAATATTAATTTTTAGATTACTCAATCAACTCTGTCGACTCAGTAAAAGAATTTCTATGTAGGTATGAATACTTATTCAATCCAATAGACTTATTTCAATTATGTGTGTAGGCCTTTCTCTTATACAAACAACTAGATCGATCTAATCAACCTAGTTATATATTCTTTGTAGGTTATCTTCTACTTCATAAATCTAATTGACATAGTTAGGGCATCATCTTATAGTTTTTTTAATTGAGGAAAACCTATCAATATTTTTTAGCTCTCTATTTTAAAATTTTCCCCTGTAGCACACTAGATTGATCATATTGATTTATTTTTTCATCATGTCTTTTAATTTTTGTATTAAGTTATGTTTATGATACAAGATCAATTATGTCGCCATAGTTATTTCAATTATTTTTAATTATTCTATATATGCAAACTCAATTGAATGGTATGACTTTGTTTTAACATTTTATTTTGCAGGTTCAAACCCTCATCTAGAAAATAAAGCTAAAAAATAGTAAATAAGTAGATTTAGTATACTACTAAAATAAATAAAAAATCCAATTGATCAAACAAACTTTAGGTTCCTTATAACCAACATGGTTATTTCTTTTTTCTCAAATTTACTCAAACTTCAAATCTATTTTCCCCAAGTTTCTCAATTCTATAAAACTATACCCTTACATAAACTAAGTCAATTGGCTTGATTTAGTTCTATAACTAATTCTTAGACATGAAACTCAATTGACTTGATCAATTGTGTTTATCTAGACTCTTTTGTAATATATAAAGTCATCTAGATCAACTTTTTTCTATATTATTTTTAGACCAGATCGATCCAATCAACCTAGTATTATGTCTTTTTAATAAAATGAAAGTAACTCACATTTGGCAGTAATTAATTCACTTTTAATTTATCTTCCTATTTTATAAGATTAGTACACATAATATAAATATGAAGGTTAAGTTACTATATTAGTCACTTTTTTCCATCACACACTATCAAATCATAAAATATCAAATAGTCATTTAAAAAAATTTACTCATGTCTACGTACTTGGATTTCATCACCAATGGGGAAGGTAACTAGAAAATATAGAAATCCTAACTATTTTTCATAACTTAATCCCTTATTTATATAAAATTTAGAATATGAAAATGATCTTCAATACATTGTTGAAATGATTCTTTTCATCAATGAAAATTCTCAACATAGAGGTAAGGATCCTTCAATTATATATAACATCATGATGGGGCATCATTTCAAATATCCCAATTCACCTTCACCGCACTTTTAAATAGGTTTTGGGACAATTCAATTAATTATTTCCCCACTCCTCTACCCTAAATAATATGTCCTTCTAAAACTATTGAGTCATTCTCCATGTCTTTTTTCACCTCGATGCCAAGTATTTGTACTAACATGGCTGGTGTATATTTTATTGGGCCTACCCCAATGATCCAAATTAATACCAAATTTCATTTAACTCATAATGTATCTACTATAAATAGTACTTTCATGTTACTACTTTCTATGCCACTACTACATCTCATGCTACTAGTCCATTACAACTTGATAACACCTCACAACATACTAATGCTTCTAAATATGGTTATATTAATCAAAATAATTCTCAAAATAATCAAATAATATTAAAAAATCTCAATAAAATGGAAATGTTTCAAATAGTCATTTAAACCATTCTACTCATGTCTACCTACTTGGATTTCATCACCAATGGGGAAGGTAACTACCGGCTATGGAAATTCTAACTATTTTACATTACTTAATCCCTTATTTATATAAAATTTAGAAGATGAAAATGATCTTGAATATATGGTTTAAATGATTCTTTTCATCAATAATAATTCTCAACATAAAGGTAAGAATCCTTTAGTTATATATAACATCATGATGGGGCATCATTTTGAATATCTCCATTCAACTTGACCTCACTTTTAAATAGGTTTTGGGACAAGTCAATAAATGATTTCCCCACTCCTTTATCCTAAATAATATCTCCTTCTAAAACTATTAAGTCATTCTCCATGTATTTTTTCCCCTTGATGCCAAGTATTTGTACTAACATGGCTGGTGTATATTTTATTGGGCCTACCCCAATGATCCACATTAATACCCAATTTCATTTAACTCATAATGTATCTACTACAAATAGTACTTTCATTTTACTACTTCTTTCTATGCCACTACTACATCTCATGCTACTAGTTCATCACAACTTTATAACACCTCACAACATTCTAATGCTCAAACTAATCAAATAATATTAAAAACTCTCAATAAAATGGAAATGTTTCAAACCAATAATGTAAATCAAATGATGCAAATGCAAAACCATTTATTGAAACTTGAAAATCAACCTCAAAATATTTAATGGGGATCAGCAAATCCTAAGGTCCCCACCTCCACTTAAGGACACACATGGTACCCTCATACCTTAACCCCCACCCATTAATATAAATACTAAACATTTATAAAATGAACCTCTTATACCTCAAGTTACAAACATTGACATAGGAGGTATAATTTACAATATCACTTATAATGGATTTATGGATCCTACCTTCAACTTAAGAAATTTTTAAAAAATATGTAAATATTAGGATAAAATTATACTTTCATTACAATTTTAAAATTAAGAACTTTTAAAAATCTATATAAAGATTGGGATAAAATTAATACATTTATTAAAACAAAAATATTAGCTAAAACCCTCTCTAGAGACACACTAGATTGGTATAACCAACTTAAAACTTAATCCATCACTAGTTTAGAGGACTTTCTCAATGAATTGGTATCATAATTTTAGACAAATGATCTTCCCAAAAAAAATTTAGCCAAATTTATCAACTGTAAAAAAATAGAATCTAAAATGACACAAGTTTTCTTTAAATGATAGAAAGCCTTATCTAATAAATCTAAGCATAATATGGTAGATAAAAACATCTTCCACTATTTTTCTAATGATATTCATCCTAAATTACATTACCATGTTATGAATATTTCCCTAAAATATTTCAAAGTGGCCATTGACTAGGCTAAACTCTAATATTTACTTATACATCAATTTTAACCATCCCACCCTCCAAAAGGAACTTGTATTATTGTAAATCCTAAAAATTTACATGTAATAAAAGATTATGTTACATATACTTATGATTTTATACAGACCATCAAAACCATTTCTACAAACACTAAAATGAATCATGCTTCTCCACTTCCACCTAATAATAATTTTCAATCTAGTTCCTCATTTACTTAATAACATAATATGGATGTGCAAAAACCTATTTGCTTATCATAAATTCAAAATCATCATCCATGAACCTCAACATGATATATTAACCCTACATGTTCTTTGAAACACTGGTATGATCCCATTATTTTTTATTTGCTTCATGGAAGTTTTGGTCACTCTTATTAAACTTATCACCAACTAAAAAATAATTATATGTACCTTCTCCTGGGACTCAAATTTGAAAATGGTTCACTTGAATGTAAATGTCAACAATACTATGAAATAACACTTAAGGCTCACAACACAATATTTTTGACACTTTGAATCAAGACAATACTCATCTAGCTGTCTATAGATATCCTCTTCCTAACCATCAAGATAATAATAACCAACTGACCCCTACCACCAATAACATTGAGAGTATAATATATAGTAACACCAATTTTGAAAATGTGGTCCACATGAATAATATAAAGAGATTAGTTTCCTGTATTTAATAATACTTGACCTCTAACCATAATAATTCTATGATGTTCTCCATTGTTCAATACACTTATCCATCACATCTCATAAAACTAGGGCATTTGGAACCAACAAACACACAAGTATCACCTATAATAATGTATACCAATCATACTTATCATATAATTGATATAGGTTACACCCTTACTCCAATTGAGATAACTCAAGTGTATATCCCTCAAAGTTCACATCAACTTTCTTCCATTCCAACACAAGAAACACTTAAAGAAACAACCACACCACCTTAGATAGATCAACTCAATTCAACAAAACCTAAATTAAATATCAATTATCAACATAAATTTAAATGTGTACCCAATCTAACTTCAATTTATTTATTACAACATTAAGAACCTTTATCCACTAATTCTCTAATAGGCTATGATGAATGGGATAATATAGTATAACTTCCCATCTTCCATCCCAAAATCCTTTCTTAGAACTTATTCAAACTTTCCTTCCTCATTGTAATTGACTAATGCAATTAATTTTAAAAATGAAGATCTCTCATCCTCCACATATTGGACATGAATATACATTATCAAGATCTAAAGATAATATTATCTAATAATGTGAAAAGATGGCCATCCACATTCATGAAATGGTATACACATCTCTTTCACTCAAATTTCTTATCTCTTCTATGATTCTTGATGAGATATTGCTTCATGAAGATCACCCCCTCTCTTCATTATAATTTAAATAGGATATATCCAAGTCAAACATGATTTAATTGATGAAGGATAAGGTACTTGTGTTTATTTCCTTTATTTTATTAAAACACTTGGATATTTAGAATGTAATATGAAATCCATTTAAAGTGCATATCAAAGATATGATATAAGATACATGTCTCATTTAGGTTATGTTTGGATTTTTATCACTGTTCTTCCTATCGTTATCCATTTGAAAGTTTTGATAATTAACATTGCACTTTCCTATAATTTTTTACTCTTTCAACCTTGGGTACATCACATGAAATAAATTGCCTCATCCACATACCAATGTGTTAAATTTCCCCATAATGGTGTTATCTAAAAGATTCAAATTGACATGAATCCTTGAAATTTTGAATAATTCAAAGAATGAGATGTTTTAAAAATACCTAACACTGAACCTTTACCTATCATTCCATTTCTTGAATCACAAATTTTTAATTATACCATCAACTCTACTCAAATCTATAATGGTCATCCTGAATTAATAGGAAACATCCCTAATAGCCTATTAGACTTAAATGATGATGAACCAAATGAGATAATCTTAAATATTAAAACTTTTTATCTCTCTCCTAATATCATTGATAAACTACCTCCATTTTTCTAACCTTGATCTAATAAAAAACCTTAAAATGAAATATGAGTTACCCCAACTAAAAATACACAACCTATTCATGATGCTTCTTCATTTGATAAAATAGTTGATGTGTGTAATATTAAATTATATACACCTAATTATGATGATATATATTCTCTAGATGACCCATTTCTAACTAGATTTTTTCATACTAAAAATATAGCGATGCCCAGATACCATTATTCCTTATTACATTCTCTCAGTTCCTTTTATATAGTTACTTATATTGCTATAATACATGATATTACTTTTTCCTCTACTATTCATAAGTACAAGATGGATCAATACTTATTGAGACTCCAGCCACTATTGAACTTCATAATCATATACTTATGGACCATGCCATGATGCGACCTTGCCATTTTTCTACATTCTAGGATCCTTCTAGTTTACTTCAACTTGAGATGTCAGCCACTCTACTTCGACCCACTGAATAACCAACCATGCATATAGATGAGCCTAGTCTATATTTTTATTTATATTATTCCTTTATTGGTAATGGTCTTATACCATTACCTATGCTCAATCCTATATTATCATAATGGGTAGATGAACCCTATTGTGATATCTATAGAGTTGTTGGTCGTTAGAGCAAGGATTGTTGTATACAACAATAACATGCATCTTTCTCTACCACTTTAACTAGTAGACCTTCATCTAATAATGGATGCATTTATTTATTTCATGCTACTCATAACCATTATGATACTCGTTAATGACAACTTAGACAATACATTTATACACTACCTCTAGACATAGTATAGCCTAAAGATAAAATTATACCAGCTCCTAAGCTAATCCCAGAGTATATCCCTAAATATGGGTAAGTATATTGTATTTTATATTAATTCATTGCAAACCATATTGATAGGTGTCAAGTAATTCATCAACATATTTAGGATCTTCCATGGCCTACACCTTCATTAGATCAACCTCCCTCTCTAGTTCATCCATAGGCTAAGGCTTCCTCTTCCCCATTTCCTACATCTCCTCATATGTTTCAAAACACTATTTTCATTCCTAGCATTGAGTATCCCACATACGAGGTGTCTCATGAGCATCATCATTCCTCTACCACACCTACATTTTCTATAATATGATATGAAAGGAAGTCTTCTCATTACTTTCTATGAAGATTAATGACTCTAATTAATGTCATAATTCATCTACATAAGGATGCATCTGATGATATGGATGGTATTTGTAGTGAGATTTATCAATATTTTTGAACACATCATGCTATTCTATCACATTACTTATCACAATATTACATCATTTGGTCTTGTTTTATGATTAGTTATACATTGGATATGTTGATTTTCATTTTCATTGAGTCTAGTTTATCTACATCCTTCTTTAATAATCTCTTAAGGATTACTTTATAATTTTTACCAACTTATAATTATGGCTTATCATTAATTTCACATGGATTTATCTTTTTCACTTTGTGATTTTAAGATTTCTTGTTATCTTTAATTAGAACAAAGATAATTATTATTAGGACTTTGTTATTAAACCCACATCGTGATAATATCCTATCTTTACCATATGGTTAGTTAAAAGGCATAATTCTCATTGTATCACTATATACACAGATCTCTTTTGATCTCCACCTAGCTCCACTAGTTCCCTCCTCATATTAAGAAAACATATGATTGAGATATGAGATTACATACTAGATTATAGGTGATGAGTCCATAAAATGGCTACTTTTATCAATAAAATAACAACATTTTATCTTGTATAAATTATGTTTTATAGTGGACTTAGATGTAGTTTACTAACTTATGCTTCTTTTAAAGTGAAATATAGGATAATGTCTAGTTTATTATTTAGATGTCAATGCACTCTATATTTTTGATATTTTTAACAAGTTCTTTGATAAAATATGAAAAAAAAATTATATGTAGATTGAAAGGATTCTTAACGTAAATTCAAAGTTTTAACCTTTCAAATACGAAATCAGGATCACTCTTCATGTAGCTTTGGAGATCCTTACTAGATTTAGAGTTTAATAAAAATAATATTCAATGTTTTTAAATTCATATTTATATGTATTAACTATTTATGCATGATCATATAATATATACAAACAAATTTTTATCAACCATAAACATTTCTTGTGTTTTTATGTTAGGTTATTTGATGTTTTGGCTATGCTCGTGTAAAGACAGATTTGACAAGTTATGTAAAATAGAAAAAATAGTCATCAAGAACATAAATAAATATAAATCTAATTTCATATTCAAATTCCTCTAAAAAAAATAAAAAAATTCAAATTGAATTATCTAAACTTGTATGAAAATTTAAGAACATTTTAGTGCGCTCTATTCATGTACAGTAAAAACTACAAAGTTCATCAATCTAGCTCCATAATACATCAGTCAAAACTCTAAATTCACATATATTTGAGTTTGAATATGAAAATAACCAATTTTGAGGTTTTGGAGGGTAAAGGAGGCATGAATGCATGTCTTGAAATAATTTTTACATAGTTTTTATTTATAAAAAATCTATAAATATAAATTTTGAAAAATATGCATCATAGTACAAAGGTCTGCAACTATGGAAACATGAAGGTAAAGTGAGATGGTTTTTATGTAATTTTGATGTAGATATAAAATAGATATTTATAAAAATGGGGAGATATTCATAATACTACTATGAATATCTCACACCTAAAAATTGTTTAAAATAACCAAGTTTGTAGTATTGCTATTTGATTTGTTAAGTTGTTATTATAAGAAAAAGAATCAATTTCTAAATTAATTTATTAGGTTGTTAAGGTTTTAAAATTAGTTAAAAATTAATTTTTAGTTTCTCATAATATGAATCTATGTTTTTAGGTTGTTAGACTACAATAACAATTACTTTCAAATAAATTTGTTTTATTTTTTTTCTTCAACAACAATTTGTTAAAGAAATGTGTATTATAAATACAACCTCCTCGTTCATTGCAAGAATTAATTAAAAAAATGAATTAGGGTATGGATTAAGTATTTTTAGATTGTAATCATTTTCAGAATTAATGGTAAGTTTCAAATGTTTTTTCAAAGCTAAGATTTCATCCACATGTTGTTCCAATGAGAGCAAGGGCCTACTCAACAATGGAAGCGGGATTTATGTTGGGTAATTATATGTTTATGTTATATTGTTATATGTTTTAATGTTTGTCATTCATTATTTTATGTAATGTATTATGGTATATTTTTAACCTGCATGTAATTGTGTTTATGTATGTGTGTTTAAATCAATTTTATTTTTATCCATTTGTTTTTCAAGAATTTTCATTTTATGCAATTTACATTTTATGCAAATAGATTAAAGGTGTTTTTATTTACAAAGTAAAGCATGTTTATATTAAAAATATAATTTTAGGAAGTATGCTTGTTTTAAATTATTTTTAATTACATCAAAGAGTGTTTGATTTCACAAGCATTATATCATATTTTAATTCATGCAAGTAGATTAGATATTTAGGATTAATTGATCCACAAGAAACCTCATAAAAAGATAACTATTAGTCCTTATGTTGAATACTTTATTGCATACATCCATTGGACACCATCCTTGGTTTTATATTATATTAACTTAAATAAATTTATTTAATGAATGGATTGATGACACCTATAATTTTTATAGCCATTGTTGAGGAGATAAAGGTATTAGTAAGGTATAAATTATAAGATAATTATTGATTACAACAAATTCCCATGAATTATTTATTTTTTAATAAAGAAAGAGACTAATCTGGAAGAAACATTTGGAAGAACCTCAATAAAAATAAATTTAAATATGAGATAATCTTTGGGAAATTTTATGAATCCAAAAAATAGTTTTAGGAAATATAGGGTTCAACCAACAATAATAACCTTTACCTACCCTATTTTCCTAGATCAAAATGATAATACTTTAATTAAGTACATATCCCCATCTATACTGCGTAATTTTAGTGGGATTCTAAAAATTGATCTTAATCAATTCTTATTTGATTTCAAAGTATTATGTCATGCCTATGATATGAAATAGATAATCAAAAGTTGAAACTACTTGATTTATACTTAGTTAATAAAATATGAAATGGTTTATTGGTTTACATCCATATTCCATTCATTCATGGGATGAAATGGAAAATGTATTTTTGGAAAAATATTATGATTCTTTTAGGGTAAATAATGAATTCTTCATTCTAAAACAAAAGGAAGATGAAATTATATAGGATTACCTAGATAGATTCTTCTTTGTCTATATAAAATGTGGATATGAGTTTGATGAATATCTTAATAAGATAGTTTTCCTAAAAGGATTAGATGATTATAATAAAGAGTCATGGAACCTAATGTGAAATCGTGATGAATATAAACTAAGCTTTAATGATATTATTGAACTATGTAAGAATTATTTAAGAATAAATGTTATAAAGTTCATAATAACAAAAGGAAATGATAATGTACTCAACCAACAATTAAGGTTTCCTAATCCTAGTAGCCAACCTTCACAAATTGAATAAGAAATAACTATGGGATTTAATTTTATAAAAAAATTTAATGTTTAGTTATGTCCAAGAAATACATTGACTAGTTCACCATTCACCATCACAAAAATTCCCAAGGGAAAAAAACTAAAATGCTCTAAATGCGAAAATAAATGAATAAGAAGAGATTTAAGAATTAGAGGATGAATTGAAAAGTTATTTAGAAGATACTAGTATAGACTTGAAGTTTGGTAGTTTAGTTTTGAAGTCTGTTAGATTGGATTTAGAGTTTATTAGTCTAGTTCTTGACTTTGATAGACTAGATATAGAACGTGATAGTTTAATTCATGATATGTTTAGAATAAATTTAGAACATTTCAGTATAGATATAGAGTATTCTACACTTTTCTATGAATAATAACTAATAAACTAAAAAACCACTACAAATAAGACTTATGATCACACACCTCATCCTAGCACATTAAAATATCTCATGACTAAATTTGGAAAAGCTAATTCAATCCATCTAGAGACAAAACAAATTTCACCCCAACAAAGAAACACATTAAATGTAAATATTTTATTGATTGATGATAATAAATCATAATTTCAAATTTCTTAGAAAGCATATTTAAAGGGGAAAATTATTTGTGTAAATGTTATTTTGGATATTTTATGTGTGAATGCCAAGTTGGTCATTCCAACATAATGAATAGACACAAAGAATCAATGGATGAAAAACGAAGCATGGAAGTGATAATTGATGATAAAAAATAACCATGGTTACCAAATAAAATAATTATAGGTATGTATTATTGGTTTTCAAATAAACATGTTTTATGTAAACATACATATCATACTTGGACCAATAAACCTCTTCCATATCAAAAGTTATCAAATCATTTCCATCAAACATTCATCCAATTATTGTAATATCAAGCTCTTTCATTGTGGCCTCTACCCCATCATTAATAATATGTTAAATATTAGAATTTATAAAATACCTATTGTATAATAATTAAATGATAACTACTTCTTAATTTCATCTATTCATAATAAACATTGTTTCATTATTTCTCAAGTTCTCTTCTTATGACTAATTAATCAAGTAACATTTGTAACATGCATAAATATGCAAGAAATATTTTATATATAAGGTTTTCAAATGTCTCATATTGTGGACATATTGTTAATATGTTTCTATAACATTTTCAAACTAAAATCCAAGATTTGAGTATGGTCTAAAGGTACACTAATAAATATTTTTTATTTTATCAAAAAATGGGTTGGATTTAGTACTATTTTTTAACAAGTAAATATACTTTAGAATATTATCTCAAGTCATAATGGACCATCATAGTTCTAGCTCTAGAGTCCATCAGTTTGGCTTCAGAGTTCACCAATGTAACTTTAGAGTTCCATAGACTAATATAGGAGATTTTTAAAATATGTTTTAGACTCTATATATCATTTCAATAATCATGAAAATACTTTTCAAGACTAATTTAAGACTTTTCTCATGATTTATACAGTGTGATTTTGATAAAAATGGTTAACAAAAAGAAGAATTGTATGAGTAAAATCAACTTTATAATTGATTTTAGTGATGTAGAGGAACTGTAATAACTAATTCCTAATTTTTCATCATTTCATCATGTTATTTTTTCTTGAAAAGTAAAAAAAATGATAAAATAAAATATAAAAGTTCAAAAAAAAAAGAAAAAAAAAAGAAAATTTAACAATTAAAACCTTTTGGGGGTTTTTTATAGTCCTGGTTAGAAAACTATATTACTGGATAGCCATACATTGATAAATGAGTGTTTATTATAATACTAACAAATGGCTAATCAATGGTATATAACAAAAAATTATAAAAGAGGGAAAATTTTGAAACTAGCGAATGACTTATTTTCCCAAATAAGTAATAATGTTCTACCTAACTATAATTAAAAAAAAATCTCCATTTTAGCATCAAAGGAACTTTGGATACATCAACATGAAGGATGTAGATACAATTGATAATAAACAATAGGCATTTATTCTATTATTTCATTTTATAAATATAGTTTTAAGTTTTTCAATTACAATTAGGTCAACTTCAAAAAAAATTGAGCAAGAAAAGTAAAGTAAGAACAAAAGAAAAATTCTTCCCATGTATGAATACATGCAACAGTTTAAGTGTGGGAGAGAAGAAAGATACAATATTTTAAAACCATTAAACGGAGGCTCTTTCAAAATGAATAAATTGATCTAAAAAGGAGAACAATTTTTTAAATACTCATAAATGTTCATTCATGTATTTTAGTTCAAGTTATATAGTTTTTATCAAGGTATGAGATAATGTTTAAATAATTGAAATATGGACCTAATCTTCCCAAATAAACATATTGACTCAAAACTCATCAAAAAATTTCTAAGTATAAAATTTCTATGAGCACTTTGAAAGGATAAAAATATTGATTTTAGATTGAATAAGTGGACTAGTTTCTATAAAGAACATTACTGCAATGAAAGGTTGATGAAGTCAAATTTACATGGGAAACAATAACATGCATGATTTTAAATTTGAGAGAATGATGAGTCCATAATATATCTCATTATATCAATAAAATAATAACATAGTATATTTTATAAAATATGTTTTAAAGTGGATGTAGATGTAGTTGAAATACTTATGCTTATTTTAGAGTGAAATATAGGATATTTTCTAGTCTATTCTTTATATGTCAATGTATATATTTTTGATATTTTATAATAGGTTCTTGGAGAAAATATGAAACATGTATATCGAGGATAAAATGATTCATAATTCACATGTCAATGTTTGATTCTTTCAAATACTAATTCAGGAACACTCTTCATGTAGCTCAATAGCTTTAGAGTCTAATGCAAATAATATTAAAGGTTATTTAATTTATATTTCTATTTATTCATGATAATATAAGACATATAAACACCTCTATATCAAACATAAACATTTGTTGTGTTTTTATGTTGGTTTGTTTGATGCTTTATTTATACATGTGTACTAACATATTTGATAGGTTTTATAAAGTAGCAAAAATATCATCAATAATATCCTTAAATATGAAAATAATTTCATATTAATATTCCTATAGAAAAATAAACAATTTGAAAAATGAGTCTTATTGATCTAAGTTCATATGCAAAATTTATGATAATTTTAATAAGCTATGTTCATGTATAGTCAAAGCTCTAGAGTTCATTAGTCCAGCTCTAGAGTACATCAATCAAAATTATAAATTTACCTAGATTTGAGTTTAAGGATGCAAAGAATAAATTTTGAGGTATGTGAGGCTATAGAAGGCATAAATTCATCTCTTGGAACATATTTTATATACATTCTATTTATTGATAATCTATAAATAATTTTTTTTTAAAATAAACTTGACATTACAAAGGTCTGCAACTATGGAAACATGAAGGCAAAGTGAGAAGGTTATTATCTATTTTTGATGTATTAATAAAAATAAATATTTCTAAAAATGCCATGATATATATAGTACTAGTATGAATATCTTATACCTCAAATTTGTTGAAAATAACCAAGTTTTTAATATTTTTATTTGATTTGTTAAATTCTTAGCTTAAGAATAACAATTCATTTCTAAAGCAATATTTAGGTTGTTAAGCTTAATAAATTAGTTCCAAACTAATTTTTTAGTTATTTATAATAACAATCTATGTTTCTAAGTTGTTAGTCTATAATAAGAATTAGTTTCAAACTAATATGTTATGTTGTTACTATCCAACAATAATTTTTTAAAGGATTTGTATTATAAATAAAACTTTGTCATTCATTGTGAGAGTTAACAAACAAAATAATGTAGAGTGTAGATTAAGCACTTTCAAATTGAAGTCATTTTCATAATTAATGAGAAGTTTACGAAGTTTCTTGAAATCCAATAGTTGATCCACATCCTATTCCAAGGAAGATCAAGGGCCTACTCAACCAAGGAAGTAGTATTTATGTTTGGTAATTATATGTTCATTTTATTCTTTTGTGTGTTTTAATGTTTTTAATTCATTATTTTATGCAATGTATTATGATATGTTTTTAACCTACATATATTGGTGTTTATCCATGTTGTTTTAATCAATTTTATTTTCAGCCACTTAGTTTTCAATCATTTTCATTTTTTGCAATTTACCTTTTATGCAAATAGATTAAAGGTGTGTTTCTTTAGAAATAAAAGCACAACTATTTCAATAATTTAATTTTACAAAGTGTGTTTGTTTAGATTTTTATTTAATTAAAGCAAAGAGTATTTTATTTCACTAGCATTAGATCAAATTTAAATTCATGGAAGTATATTATATCTTTAGGATTAATTGATCCATAAACACCCCCCACCCGCCCCACCCACCCCACCCCCCCGAGGATAAGGATAATTGTTAGTCCTTATGATGCATACTTTGTTTCATATAATTGTTGGACACTATCCTTGGTTTGATATGGAATAAATTGAAATATGTTAATTAAATGAATGGATTGATGACACCCATTAATAGGAAAGCCAAATTATTTAGTCAATCATTTATTTAGATATATTTATTCCTATAACCAAAATCCAAATCTTATCTATGTGTGTCACTTTTGTCATTCATGTTTGGT
>JARHVA010005742.1:355000-415000 GCA_037957365.1 Torreya grandis | reverse complement strand
TCTAGCTTAATTTTCAATAAAGATTACCATAAATTCAAAATTAATGCATAACTTACCTAACATGCACCCATCACCTTTGAATTACATCTTACAACTTATTCCTTTTGTCTCCTAACCATCGTTTCTCTCTAGGCTCCTCTAGATCCAACAAATCTCTATTTTCTCAGAATAGAAAAAATACAAATGAATTAATTTTTACCCTATTTTATATTTAACATGAAAAATTATTTTAATATCAATTATTTACCACCTTATTCTATTTTTTTCTCATCAATTTGTTTATATTACTTATTTTCTAATATTATAAGATGTTTTTGAATCCTAAACTTATACAATTATTTTTTTACATACTATATCTATTTTCATAAAAAAATATATTTTTTCCTTATTTTGTAGGTTCACCTAATGTTCCCTACATTAGATGCCTCTCAATCTCTCTCACGTCATTTATACTCTAAAACATTAAGGTAAGTAATGGTATGTATTTTTTTAATTCTTTCCTTTCAATTATCTTATTTTCTCTTTACTGTAATTTATTTATCTCAACATCATCTGTTGCTATGTTATTTTCCAAAAACACCATCTTATGTTATAATTATGTGACACATCATGGTATTCATTTGGGGCATACGTATACACATAATATTTTTAAACTCTATCAATTATAAATGCTTTCTCTGTTATATTAACCTATCAAGACTCAACCTCTATGAGTTCATGCCTTAATGTGTCCATTAGGAAAGGGGTGGGAAGACCTTTGGTGCTTCTCAATATTTTTATTCCCTATAACTCCTAAAAACAAAAACAAACCCTTCCTATATTTTTTAATCTTTGAAACCTCCATCAAAATCTTATCCAAAATATTCACCTCCTCAAATAGCCCCTACCTAAGTGAAAACTTATTTTTATCACTTTACCAAATGTATTTGAATGGGTCAACCCAATTTTGGGAATAAGTTCACGTTACAAAACTGATTCAGCCGAAGCAGACTGAGTGTAGGTCTTAAATTCTCTATTTTCCCACTAACAAAGTCAACTCATTCTAATGCATTAGCTAAAATTCTAAAATGGATTATGATAAAATTAGGTTATATATACCCATCATTCACCCTATTTTTAATAGTGAGAATCATTCATTTGATCTTCTTTCTCTACTTTTATTCCATTTTACATGAGGAGTCATTTCTTAGGGTTTCATGTTTCTTGGATGATAAACTTTATCTAGTAAAGTCTTGATTCACTAAGAGGTTCTTGGCTATACTATAGTCCACTATCCATCCTTAGTTTATTCAATAATACATGATAGCCTTTTGTAAAGCACCATTGGCAAAGGGAAAGGTTGACACTTGATGGGCTTGTCTTCAAGGTATGTTTTCCTAACTCTTACTCTTGTATTTTAAAAGATATATTTACATGTATAATGGCTAATGAATGTATTGTTTTTCCTTACATAGGATCACCTCTACATTGAATTTAGTAGAGGTTTACTTTGCATGTTTTTCTATTTATGTTTATCCCCAATTTTGACACAAGCTTTAATGATCACTAGATTATATTTACTTTAATATTTCATTAATTATCAAGACATAGTTATGGTTACTATTTGGTGTAGCTTGACTAGAGGATTTATAACCCTTTATAGGTATATTATATGATAAGAGATAATTTAGTTAGGTTTACCATATCCATATTCATCATAACCCCAATTATCTAAGTATTATTAGTGGTATAATTAGTTTATTCATCTTCTCCAAGTTATGATTGAATTGTAGGTCAGCTTCACTTTAACTTGCATAAAAAGAGTGCATTTATTCATAGTGACCTTGAGTAGGATGTTTACATCGAGCATCTAATGAGATTTTTCAAGGATTATTCCTTTGTGTTTAGACCATAAAAATCCATATATGGATCAAATAGGTCCTTTACGATTGCACTGCTAAGATGGATTCCTTCCTTCTTTTTGCATTGTTCACTTGGTGCCAATCATATGGAAATATTTATCTCTAACAATAATATTATTACATTTTAATTCTATTTATTTATGTTGAAAATATTATGATCACTAATAACTCCTCCGTATCCATTTTAGGGATGAAATATACTCTTCATGCTATAGTTACTATGACATATTTTGTCTTGTTAAACTACTTCATTGGGATCTAGATCTCTAAGTATGATTCATGGATTACACTTGCACACCTCAAGTATGTTCTTGATCAACTTGATTGGTTTTAAACAAATAATTATAAGCTAATTGAGACTCCATTTCTATTTAGAGTCAAGACTGAGGTACATTTTACTTCATCATTGGATGATGTTACCTTTTATTGATAACTTGTTACCAACCTTCTCTACTTTACACATAACAGACCTGAAATATCATATGTAATGGGACTAGTATCTAGATTCATGACATAACCCAATGAGATACATTAGAAATAAACTAAGAGTATTTTACACTATATTCAGGGCACACATAGAATTTGGATTCGTTATAGAACTAGCATTTATACCGACTTGATTAACTATATAGACTAAGACTAGGATATAAATATTCATAATCGTAAGTCCACTTTAGGATATAGTTTCTCTTTTGGTCTATAATCAATCAATTGATAAATTAATAAGTATAATTTTATTTCTTTATCATATATTGATTTATAATACATAGGGGTTTTCAATGTTACAACTTGGGTTATCTAGAATTAGGATATTCTTAAAAAGTTTAGTATCTAGTTAAGATGATTTATAATCATCTAATGCAATAACCAAATTACTATTTAGATTTATAACAATCCATTATAGAATCAATGAATAAAACAAATAGAGTTTCACACACACTTCATTCAAGATATCAACCATGGTAAAATCATTGATCTAATATATTTCTAAATGATAAAGTAGTAATCAAATATCTTCACCAAACCTTTCATGATGATCAAGTATCATCACTTATAAGCTCTTATTGAGGTCTAAGATACTATAACATCATATTCTAGGTTGGGCCTTCTATCCTATTATTTATTGGTCAAAGTATAATATTGTGTCCCATTAGGTGGATAGTAAAAAAAATTAATTCATAAAACAATACTTAATATTATTAATATATATATGTATATGTATATATATATATATATATATATATATATATATATATATATATATATATATATATATATATATATATATATATATATATGAACTATAGATTTTTATAAATTGTCTAAAACAAATTTATTTGATTAATATCAATGACCCATACTCAGTATATTTTTAGGAAATATTGGAGGTGTATGTTGTCTTTTTATTCTAAAACATAGAACACACCATTATTCATTGACCCTTACATACCTTTTTTTATTTTTTATTGGGGGTGGTAGTTGGGGGTTCCTATGGGTTTAATCCATTTCTTTATATTATGAGAGACTATTTTGTGAATGTGTTCCCCATTAGGCATTATTTCTAGGACCCATTTATTTGACCCACTTAATCTACACTTATGTGGGAGTGTTTGAGTAAGAGTTTATTATTTTCGCTTATTTATTTATTATTGTAATTTTTCCCTCACTTGGACTTTTCCTAATTTCGTGGATAAACTTGATTAGTTGTACTTATAGTTATAATTTGACCAAAGGAATAATAATTAACTCCATTAATTGACTATTTTTGGTAAGGGAGTTAATTTACTATTCTCACCTCTTTGACCACTTTTTATGAAGATTTATATGGAGAATTACACATGCACTTCCTTATATGTGCATCTCACTTTCTTGAGCCTTGATAAAGGAATATTTGGATTGAGATGTTATTTTGTTTTTTTTAATATTATCATGTATGTGATATCAGATTTCATTCATCTATTGTGTTGAGTACTATATTGTTTTATATTTTTAGAAAAACCATGCACTCACTTGATATAGATATCTTAGCATCCACTCCAATATAAGGTGATAATGAGGGTGAAAAATATGATGAGGCCTTAGATATAGATTTGGATGAACCCAATGATAAATGTAAATATTATCAACATACTATATATTATCATGGACTTTTAAGCATTAGTACTCATCAAACACTTAAGGTGGTGGGTTTGTTTAAGGTGACTATGTTGATTGACTCTTGGATAATACAAAACTTCATAAATAGTAAGTGGGTTGCTTGTTTGGACTATTTAATTTTCCTAAATATAGAATTTTAGATAATGATTATAGATGTTGTTACCATAAAATATCTGGGAAAATGCCATAATATTAATATTGATATGAGAGACTACGTATTAGATTCTTTTATGTTTTTTATTCCCATAGAAATGGATGACACTATCCTAAGAATGAAATGACTCACCACTTTTGGAACTATTGAGATGAATTTGAAGAAATATTCATGCTCTTATATTCATAAGGCAAGACATTTGATTTTTGTGTATTATAGGTTAAATATCAACAATTGGTTAGTTCCCATCAAATGATGTAGATTCTTAGAAATGGTGTTGAAATTTTTATGACATGTTTATTTTCCATAGATGTTCAACCAACCAAGGATTATAGCCATCTTTATTGATAAATGATGTCATATTACCATGTTGTTATTTTTGGTAACATGCCAAAAGGACATCTACCAAGATGAGTGCATGATCATGCCATCAAACTACTTCCTAAAATTAACCCACACAACATAATACCTTTCAGGTATCCCTATACCCAAAAGAGTGAAATTTAAAATATGGTACATGAGATGTTTGATGAAGGAATCATCCAACATAATCAAAGTGAATATGCCTACCTAGTGGTAGTGGTACATAATAAGGATGAAAATTAGAGGATATACCTAAAATATAAAATACTCAATACGTACACCATTTAAAAAGGTTACCTATTCCAATAATTGATAATTTTATATATATAATAAATGGAGATATTTATTTTACCCAATTATATCTTTAGTCTAGGTATCATCAAATTTGAATTCATGAAGAGGACATACCTAACAAATATTTTGAAACTTATGAAGTCCATTATGAGTTTATGTTCATGCATTTTACCCACACAAATACACCATTTAAATTTCATATTTTGATGAATATTATTTTCTATCCATTTTTAATAAATTTTTGTTCATTTTTTTGATGAAATCCTCATTTATAGTATAAATAAAGAATATTATTTGAAGCATTTAAAATAAGTAATCTTGATTCTAGAATAACATTAGCTTTATGAAAACGCTTCCAAAGATGATTTTATAATATGATAGGTGGATTAATTAGGTCATATTTTTTTGACATTAAGGAGTGAAAAATTATCCTAAAAATATCCAAGTGATGATGGATTGGTAGGTTCCCAAGTCCATCGATAACCTTTTATAATTTTTGGTGCTAAATAGTTACCATTTAATTTTTGTTGAATATTATTGTAGCATTATAATCCCTATAATATTTTTATTAAATTAATAATATTTATGGTGGATTGATACAAACACCAAGTGATTTGACCAATTTCTAATGGCTATGTGCACCACTCAAGTTTTGGCTGCTATTTATTTTTATTGAACTTTTGTTGTAGAATGTGTGACATTAGGATATGACATATGAGATATAGTCATGCAATAAGTAAGACCTCATATATTTTAGAGTCATTAATTTAAGGGAAAAATAGGATCAATAAAATCTATGTGAAAGGGATGATGGTTATTTTTCATGTAGTCAAGCAATGTAAACCTTATCTAATAGGCAATCACTTTTAAGTAAATATTGATCATGATAGTCTCAAATATTTTGTGGACAATGATTATCTTCTGATGAAACAAAAATGGGTGACTAAAATTTGAGGATATGATTTTTAAATAGTCTATAAGAAATGAAAAGAGAATGTGGTGGTAAATTCACTATCTAAGAGGCATTAAATAATTGAGTCATTATTAGGCATAATGACCATTTGGGAATAAAATTGGATAGATTATAATGGGAGAATGATATTGATACCCATTATTTATTTCAAAATCATCACAAAGGTTTTGGGGATATCAAAAATTTACATGGAAGGTGAACACATTATAGTATAAATATATATTTTTACATCTATAGTAATTCACTCCTAATAAAATTATTTAGTAACTTCATGCATATCTAATAGGAGGTCACTCAATATTTTTAAAAGGTTAACATATAATCAAATGATATTTATTTTGGGAAGGAATCAAGCAAGATGCCCATAAATAAGTGGTTTAATGCATGGTATGTTAATATAAAAAAGTTGAAAATAGTAAGACCCCACATATTTTTTAGTCTTTGTCCATACTTAGCTAGAATTTAGAGGAGGTCTAAATGGATTTCATTACTGGGTTACCATGGTCTGAAGGTAAATTTTTTATCATGGTAGTGTTTGATCGAATCAACAATTATTATCATATTTGTACCTTATGACACCTATTTTTTCCCAATAAAATATCTTATTATTTTCTCAATATAGTTTAGAAATTTCATGGTACTTGAAAGATGATTCTAAGTGATCGAGATCCCATATATACCATTAAATTTTGGAATAAATTAATTTTCATGTTTGGGTGCCTAGTTGGTTGATAGCTCATTCTATCATACTCAATTTTATGGACAAAAAAAGTAGTAAATAGATGTCTTGAAGGTTACATTTTTTTTTTAATTGTAAAAAATAGGATAAATGGGTTCATTTATTACCACTTGTTGAATGGTGGTATAATAATTTTGCTCACAGTTCATCCAAATTATCTCCCTTTATGGACTTGTACGGATAACACCCCCCATTTATCACTTCAATGTTAAATTTCCATCCTAATGTTTGGTTGATTAACAAACACAATCACCACCAACAATATGTATTCAATAATTTGTGATAAAATTTAGCCATGGTGCAAAATCAAATGAAGTAGTAATGAGATCAACACCATAGTGAGTGACATTTTGATAAAGTTGATTGAGTAGTTGTACAATTACAACCAAATAATTATATGTCTCTAAATAAACAAAAAAATTATAAAAGTTTGTCTCTTAATTATTATGGTCCTTATAATATCTTTTATAAAATTAGTGGTGTGGCCTATAAGATGGAATTTCCCCAGTCTACTTGCATACATCAAATATTTAATGTTTCTTACTCAAATAACTTAACTAGAAATAGAGTTTATACTCTAACTAATTTACCTAAATTGGATGAGTATGTAGGGTTATTTTTGATCTTACATATATCCTTCAAATGTTCACTACATAACTAATGACCATAGAAATTGAGTATTTGATGAAATCAAGGAATTTGCATTAGGAATATGTAACATGGGAAGATGAAGCATTCTTAAATAAACATCTAGGTTAGATTCAAAATTTATGACAAAAAATTTATAAATGGGAGGGACATTCTATGACCTTAGCCTATGGAATTTCTAGGGATATTTTTGGATTAATTGTGGCTTACACACCTCTTTTATTATTTTGTCACATTTCTCTACGTTCTTAGTAAGGGCAGTCTATGGAATAACTATGGGTAAGTAGAGTATATATAAGAAGTAGTGGGTATTACTTGATCATTATATTATGAATTATTATCTCATTAAATTTTTGAAGATGTTAACCCCTCAAGGTAGCTCGTTTATTTTTATCAATAATTTTTTTCTTGTATCAATTATTGTTATGGATCTATATATTATTATGTAAATGTCTAAGTAATATACTAACATACATGAAACTATATCATATTTTATTTGTTTCTTTTTCTTCCTAAATATACTTATTATGTCTCTTAATGTCTGAAATAGTCAATTAATATTCATTAATACTCAAAAAATATGTTTTGATGTCATCCTCACCATACTCTTAGTAGAGGCCAATGTTTGGAGTTTTACATAGGTGAATCCAAGATATCACTCCATCCCTACTATTTTATATTTCTATGTATGGTATCAAGTTATAAAATAAATTATAAACATGTTAGCCTTATTTGAAAATCTATAAGAGGAGGGGTGGAGAGATATTCATGAATTTGCCTTTGACCAGCTTGCAAAATTAGGCCTTTACTATGAACATGGTGAGGATGGTAGACAATTACAATTATTTGTAGTCTTAATGAATATTATTTGACTATTTCAGACATGGTGATACATTATACTTATATGTTGGAGGGAAAAATAATGGCTAAAAGTTTTCATCCTAACATGTCTCTTGTAGGGTAATGTTTTTTAGTCATCACCATGGATGGTGAGTAGTATATAGGTGTTTGTATTTTTCCATAAGATTCTCAACATGTTAGTTATTATCATATATTTAGTGATGATGTCATATGTGTTTTTCATTGTTATATTTTCTCATTTTATATCATTTTGGTTAGTGATTATGAAACTCTTAAGGTCATGTCTTTAGATGATTCGAACATTGTACCTTGTTTATCTTGTTTTGATGATGATGATGATGATGATGATGGTGATGATGGTGATGATGGTGGTGGTGGTGGTGGTGGTGGTGATGGTGATGATGATGGTGATGGTGATGATGATGATGATTATGATGATAAGTAGACACAATTAATTTCATAATTCTAATGACTTAAATGTTGAATCTTATTTAATTTTTTACAATAACAATAATAATAATAATATAAAATACAACCCCAAACACCATAATTATATATTTAATGATGACGATGATGATATATTGGTATGATAAGTTAGTTGTAAAATTTTTGCATTATCCTTTAAATAAAACTTCTTTCAATGTTTTCAAAAGTGGATGGGGTTTATCTATTTATCCTATAATAATAATTAAATAGTACTTATATAGGTATTTATAGTGTTTTTAAAATGTTTCCTTTAAATATTGTTAAACAAATCAAGTAAGACCACACAATGTATTTATGTTTTGCCAAACCTCTATCAATAAATATCTCAAAAGATGAATGAATATTTTGTAAATATTTAAATATAAACAAATACAATGTGATTCAAAAAGTATAAAAGGTCAAGTTAATATATATTTTAAACCATATATATTATGACTTAATAATGATGGACTAGCTCAATAATAGTGGTAGGTATATGAGGCTTTACCAGAACCACATCTCTCACATATTAAAGACTGTTCAAAAAATTATTATATCTTATTCTTTATATGTCTCATAAATAAAAAGTTGATTCAAAAAAAAATGAGGCTAACCCTATGTTATATAGGGCCCAAAAGGTCCATAAATTAGGTAATACCTTAAGGGGTATTGTGAATAACTCTAAATTTTAAACCTATGGTCTTGCATCCCTATTATTGAATAGATTTAAACATGTATTGGGGAACACCTCCTCTTTCATCCATGATTGTAGTGATTTGTGGAGTTTTTAAAGGAAAATAATGTTGAAGATAATGAGTTTTTAGTTAGATCAGATGTGTTTTACTCTTTGTAATATTTCATATATATGTTTGAGTATAGGTGGTATTAAATATCATAGATTAGGAAACAACTAAGTTGGTAGCTTTGTGTCTTATGTCCACTTTTTTATCTTTGAAAGGTTTTATATATGATAAATGTGAGGGGATGGAAATGCATTCTCCTCTTTTTACTTTAGTAGAGAACCTATTCAATTAAAATGTATAATTTATATATATATTAATTCCCTTTCCCTCAAACCCAAATGGTAGAAAAGGTATATCAATAACACCAATTTATTATGATATATGGTAGAGATTGTTTTGAAGAATTTAACTCCCAACATAAAAAATGTTTCCCATTATCAAATTCACCAAGTAAATTTATATGGAAGCATACCTACCTTTATTACAAGTTTTTATTGCCATAAAATGGGATCGTTTCATATTTAGGAATGTATATACAAAAGACACCCATAGAGACCTTTACCTACATGCCACATCACACCATCACACTATGAAAAAATGCATGGGTGATAAAAATTTGAGAAATAGATCATTAAAAGTTGGATTATTAAAACATTGATTAAAAAGTTGAACACTTAATAAGCTACTTTATGATGAATGGTTTGGGCCACCAAACAAGCTAATGATAATATCATCAAACATAGACAAAATGATCAATTAGGTGGATACCTATTATCATTCTTACCTTATTTTGAAGATATTTCTATCAATATTGATAAAATTATAAAATGGGAGAAAATAAAAAATCACCTTCCTTAATGTTAAATATTTGAGAGTGGATTTAGGGTCTACAAAAGACTATCTAGACCCCAGCCTCCATAGTGGAGTTTACATTTTTGGATGCTCTTGTGTATTATTTAACATTACAAAAATAGGGATGTCCATCTAGACTATAATTAAGGAGCATGTGATTTGAAGTAATTTTAAAACAAAATAAAGTTATCTGACACTAAGCACTCATAAAAAATAAAGCATGCTAATTGCATTGAGGATGTTAGAGTTCTTTCCATAGAAAACCATTTTTAAAAGAATAAATTAAGGGAATCCATGGATATTAGTAAACACTCATTTAATATAAATAAATATGAGTCCCTAATGATCATTCATGCTTGGAAACTAGTTATTAACAATTTTTAGGTTAGGTTTATTTAATAGGTTTTCCTATTTATCATATTATTAAAAATGTATTTAACATAAAACCTTAAGTTATACATAATCCAACTAATATAGTAATTTTTAAGCTAGTAACTTTATTCAAACAAATAATATTGTAATAGTTACATTTGGCTAATTTTTAATCAAAATTTAATGTATTTTATTCATTAATGTATTTTATTCATTAATTAATAATTTTATTAATTCGTAAAATTTATAATCACTTGATCTATACCAATTATTATCAAATTTAAGATGTAACATAAAACCAAATCATTAGGAATCCAAATAAAATGGAAACTAACTATATATATTCTAGTGTACCTTGGATTTAGAAATAAAATAAATATGAAAGACAAATATACCTTCAAATTACTCTCATGATGAAGTTGATTATGCTCATATGTGATTTTAGTTGCAAATGGATTTTCCAAGCACGTCAATGATTCAAAAGTACCTTTCCTTGTAATTTTAGTGTTTGGTGCTGATAAGTGATGATGTTTTAATCTTTAACAAATGGATTTGGATGGAAATTCATTAAGAAATTTAAGCTTAGCATAAATGGATCCTAAATAGTTGGTTTCTTTAATGAGATCCACTGATCTTTGTTAGAGATAAACAATGGAAGATGATTGAACTAATGTAAGATTATTAAATTGTTAATGGGAATATTAGGAGTGGGAAATAGGTGGGAAAATTGGATCCATGTAGGATTGAAATCATCATTTAATTTTATAGTGGAGGTTAGTATTATTTTAGGTGACTATTAAATTTACAATGATGAATATCTAGATTATAAAATTCCAATGTTGTGGGATAGGGGGAGCCCATAACATTATTGAAGTTTAGAAAGTGGAATATTTGAATTATAAAACTTAAATAATGGGAGATAGATAAAGTCCATGACATTATTAAAATTTGGAAAGAGGGATATTTAGATTTAATTTAGACAATGGAGAACATGAAGATCCTATGGCATAATTTATATTTTGAAATTAGAAAGGGGTATAAAATGATGTCGTGAGGTGGGGATTAATTGATTTTAGAATTTTGATAATTGTTGATATTCAAAATCAATAGAAATAAGGAACTGTTAATTAAATAATTTTGATTATGTAATTAATGAAATATGATACAAAATTTATGGGATTGGATATGTTTATCTAATAAAATATCAACTAATTAGGGGGTGGTAAATAGTGAAGTATAGGGATGTTAATGAAAATATAAGAATAATTAGTTATAAATTGTTGTCACTTGGATTTTGATCCTTTGAGGATATGTCTCAGCTCTCCTCATCTAAGTGGCAAAATTGGAAAACCTATAGGCTATGTTTGAATATAAGGAAGAGGTGAATCTCTAGATAGGGATAGCTCCCTTGATGTACCACTTGTATAACACAACTATACCTATGATTGTGAGGGAAAAGGGAGAGAAAACTAAAAGTAAGCCATCCTAAAGGAGGTGATACACTAAAATATTTTATGACTACCAACCAACTGCATGTTGTACATGAGAAGAAGGGACTAACCAAACATACACTTCTCCAATCAACATCTTCTCACATCAATGTTACATTATGAGGTTGTGATGAATGTTTAGGCTAGGAGGAATAGACAAGAGGCCCAGAATGGAAATTTTGAATATACTAACTCACTCAACCTTGACACATTGTAAAAAACTTCACATACCCTACAAGAATAAGATTTCTAGCTGCAAATACGTGACATAATGAAATAATAATGCTAAGGAGATAGTAAGTCATCACTAAGCAAAATCAATTATCCAAGTAAGTAAAACTATGAACAATCATGGAAGAGGTAAAAATTATTAGCCTTATTAATAAAATATTATGTAAATGAGTACATATTCACCATACTTAGGTGGATCATAAGCTATAAAAGGTTAAAATGGCTAGTTCTTATAGAACTTAAGAGAGAGAGAATAAGAGAGAAGTTTGAAGGTCACAAGGACACTTGCAATGATCAGAGTAGGAGTTAAATGTACATGGGAAGAGAGTTTTAAATGAACCATGAAGGTTTAGTAATCACAAGTGTCCATCCATGTCATGAAACTCATGAAAAGTGGCATGAAATTCCCTTTGTTGGCTTCAAAAATTGCCTTCATTATTAACCTCTATTTGAACATCCCAAGTATAGTCATATAAAATGAAAAAATTGATAACTTGAGCATGGATAATGACACCTAACCCTTAGGTTCCTTTTGCTTTCTCTCATGACCCTCATATGCATCTTTTCATTGATTCACAGTCATACGTAACCTTCTAGACATGATCCCAACTGAGTTAGACCCTATTTTCCATTACAGATCTATCCCCCCAAGTTTTATCTTCTCAAGAAAATAACACCACACTATAACTATAGTTTCGGTGCCACTCTTATCTTATTTTGGCACTATTATTTAATCATAAAATGAAGGTTAAATCTTAGTTTATGATAGTGTCCCAATCCTACATAGTGAATATCAGACCCTATCTCAGTTGTATCAATTAGATTCTAGCTAAGTCTTATTTTATTACTATTTTTAGAAAAATAAAAATTTTAATTTAATTTACACAAATTAGTAGCTTAATTATTCCATATTTATTTATTAATTTTACTACTAAGTCCCTTTAACTAAATTAGGAATAATACACCAACATTCCCAAAATTATTAAATCACCAAGAATAACTAGGGATAGGTATGATGATTTAAATAAGAGGAAAGGCTTTCAAACATTCCTCTCCATTCACTATTTTTATTCTTGGTCATTTGAAATCATCTGGAAAGAGCCATCACCATCTATAGTCTAAAAAACTCCTCTTCCACATACCTTGCACAAATGGATTCCAAAAAAAAAAAAATCCATGAAAATTCATAAAATGTATTTTATGACACTTTTTAAGACCCTTCATGGCCTTAGAGGCATCAATCATACCTTAAAATCAGCTTACTTGAAGTTTTCAACTATTCTCACTAGCTTGGTAATTATGCCAATTTTGACTAGCTAAGATGAATTAGTTGGTTGGGGCACTTATGATTTGTTATAAGGCATGAAATTAACATTGGTGTTATCTTAAGTCCTAATATTTTGATCCATATTATTGTAATATCTTGTAACCTCCTAGAACCTGGACAACACACAAAATAGTCTAAAATACCTTGTTTTGTACTCCATCTGTATAGTTGTGTACAACTCAAATGGATGGGAATGAGATTGAAAGAGTCATCTATAATTTTCAAGAACTTTCATGGTCTAAATAGTCAATTATATTAGCTTTTCATCTCCATTTCCTTCATCGGGTCCTTATCTAATGGTTTAGGTCTGTTTACCCTCTTAAGCTTTGTTCATGATAGTTGGACATTGGAAGTGAAAATAAATTCCATGAGAATGATATTAAATACCATTTATAATACCTAAAATTTTATTTACTCTCCATTCAAATCACCGAGGGAGATATAAGCATTCAAATTTGACCTATCGAGCTTGTTTTCTTATTCCCTATAGGTCTGAGTTGGTTCTAAGCCAAAAGTGGATTTATTTTTTCTTCCCATGAATTAAAAGAGATTTAATATGTCTTAAATTACCTTAAAAACATATATTATTCCATTTTAATTCACTTTTAGAGCTGGAAGTGACATTGGTTTCCAGTTTGGTCTTTAGGCCTAAACATGCTTAGAGGACCTGATTTGTCTTAAAGCCCAAAAATGGATTCTTATGGCTTCCCATATAATATATATGATTTAAAAACACATAATTTTTCCATAGGAAAATTTTTAAATCCACTATATTACTCACTTTAGGTTAGAAAAAAATTTGACCCTCCATTTTGCTTTGGTTTAGAACCTTGCCTAAAAGGCTTGCCTGCAAGTTTGAGGGTCTAGGCCACCCTATTGGGATTCCTCCCTCTATTAAAGGTTATTAATAATCTAATAATGTCTTATAAATATTTTTAATTTTCAATAATTCTTTGACCCACTATTTTTATCTTGCTCTCTAAAGCCTCCTAGTTTGTTTTTAAGGGGAGTGCCCTCTGTATGAGATAAAATAGAAGGCATTTCCCCTATTATCTGAAACAAAATGAAAATTTAAGGGTATTTTTTAAAAAATTATTAATATTTTCACAAAAAATTATCACTTTTTTTTATCTCATATGACCTTAAAAAATCACGAAAACCAAAATAGACTGCTAGGCAAAGGCAATGTGTACAATCTTCTACCAAGTGAACTATATATTAAAATATCTTAGCCCTCTATATATTTTTTATAATTTCATGAGTTAATTTTCATATTTTTTACAATTTTATGAGATAATTAATAATTTTTACAACTTATATGACCCATATTTCTACCTTGAAACCTATACCTACTTGGTTATGCTTGACTAGTAAGTGGACCCTGTCTTTATGCTTCCCCTGTTCACAGGTGAAAATCACACTTTTAGGGATTATATAACTGATATAGGATATTATTAAAACCTTAAATTAAATCATTGGGTTATTTTAGTCACCCATGCCATATATTTATATGATAAATACTTAGAATAGTCCTCAACTAAGTTATTTTCAGCATACAGTCACCTAGAACTGACTGTGTACAGTAAAGTAGGGGGTTTATGAATAATACCACACCTTTTAACATTTAAAACATGTATTATGATCCATTTTATGTATTTTTAGTAATATTTTATATATAAAAATTGGCATCCTTATGATCAAACTCCTACTATGAAGGATGTGAAGGCAATCAGTTAATTATAGGTCAACTTCTTAGGAGAGAGAAACTTATAGGTGTACTTTTCCATAATTAGACTTTAATTATGATGTTTTAAGACAATAATTTAAGATTTAAGTCCATGTAATATCTAATAATAATTTTATTCACCTTAAATGGGATAAAAATTCACCAATACACCAAGTTTAAAACACTGTCTGCCTACCCAGTTGAGGTGCTCATTTTCCAATAGAGGGACACCTGTAGGTGTCCATGAATCTTGGAGCACTACATATTAAAATCATACTAATTATTTTCATGTCAATTTTTATGTAATTAAATCAATTGGGTAATTTAAAACATGAACTTATTTTTCATTTGTTCTTTAGTATGTCAAAAAATTGTTCAAAACTCAAAACCTATAGATGTTAATGCAAGTTTTTATTATCTTTATAGGCCACTTTCAATGCTCAAACCATCATCCTCCACCAATCCTATTGACTTAATACTTGTAATATCGATTATCCTTCATGGATAATAAAAGGAATGGTCATTTTTATGTAGTAAGAGGCTTTGTAATCTTGTTATATGATATTCACAAAATGCCCCTAGACCTCTATTTTCATGTTTTAAGGATAAGGGGCCTGAACACTGTCATTTGAATCTTTGAGAATGGTTTTCAAATTCAATTTACCAATACAATTCTAAAATGGGTCTAAAATTCTCTACAAAACATGTTGTGACTTCAATAATATTTTAACCTCATGATCCAACACTCCTCATCACACCTTTGACTCTTTGTTAAGCCACCTATAGGTGGATGTTCTCATGTATAGGGAGTGATTTGATTATTAGATAGTGCACATTGTTTTGAACATAAAATGAGTTTTATCCCTATACTAACACCTAAAAATGCATCTTCACACTATTAGGGATATGAAAAAATTATCAATACCTCCATTTCAATGTGAATTCATTCATGAGGGCATCTGTAGTTACATTTTAATGGTAGAAGATTGTGTGCATAGGCAGTGGATAGTGTTATAGTTAGTTTATAAGAGATATGTGATTTAGATTCATCCTATATCTTCAAAAAGTGACAAATGACACTCTTTCCACTTTAAAATATTTTAATAACCTATCATAACTCCATTTATATCATGCATCCTTCTGAGATACTTGTATATTCAAGGAGCTACCTGCATATGCATAGTGCATAGACTGTACCCATGGAACATTTCTTGGATAATGAGACTAAAATTTGAATGGGGGGAAATATATAATTATAAATATGAATATAAACCTATCAAAACTCATTTAAGTCATTATTAAAGTAAGAATATCTTGAAAATGGTGAAAATTATCTGTCATCCCAAATGACACTAATTTACCAACCTAGGATGATTTGTTCACCAAAACAACATTAAACATGAAAATAATCATGGAAGTCATCTGATAAGATATCCAACATTATTCGTATTCAACCTCACTAATTTGTTTGTATGAACTTATCCAAAATAGAGCAAAATGTATACGGTGAAGGATACAGTGAATATAAAAACATAGTCAGCTTATAAATGATGGTTCATTGAACATGGTTAACCAATATTGAAAATATTTATATGTAAATTTATATCTATTGTTTTAATACAATCTTACAAAGGTGTTTGTCCTGAAACCTCTTCCACTGACCATACCAAGCATGAACCTATTGATCACTTCTGCATGTCTAGAAGGGCAACAAAGGAGAAAAATTATTTTGGGAATTTATTATCACTTTAAAATAATTTAAATAACTAATATGAGTCTGAGGAAAATTAATAGATTTTCCATTGCCTTCTCCCACATGCCACCTTCCCCTGTGGGTCGTATTAATGCCAAAGTCTTCTCTTTTCTCAAGAAAACTACCCTTTCTTCTGAAGAACCTACCACTTTTTAGCTATGAATAGTTGATAAAGACTTTTTAGGACACATTTGATGTCACATCACATTTTAAAACCTTAAAAATTCCCAAGGAGGTTGTACAACTCATTTAATGCTCTATTTATGAACCCAAAATGATATATTGACCAATATGACTAATGACCAAGGCTAATGTGATATGGAATATAACATAAAAAGACATATAGTACACCATATGACATAATATTAAACCCATAAAACAATTAAAACTCAAGGCTTTACCTATAGGGGTCCTAATTTGACTATAGGGTCAAATGTGGTCAACAAAAATAACATGAATTGTTTGATTCTAGTTATCTACATTTTCAATCTCTTTGATGAGGTGTTGTGAGACATGATGAATTGATTAAAAAGAATTCAAATAGGGAATAATATGAAAAAAATATGGATGAAAAATAAGACAATGATGGTGAAAGTATGTGATCGATGATTCCTTCTTGAGAGGACATGTGGGGATGAAGGATATAGATGGGCTCTTAATAAATATAGATAAAAAAACATGGTATATAGGAATAAATATATGAGTGATGAATAAATATGGGTTGGGATGTAGGATATGATGATGAGATTATTCATATATGCATTTAACCCACTTGAGGTAATCCATGCAATATTTGATTTTTTGATGATTATAGATTGATTTTACCCAAAAAGTTAATGATTTTATAAATATATATCCTAAGATAAGTTTACCACTTTTATTTTACCAAATCATGGTGGATGTGGAAAAAATATCCCAATAATTGAGTTGCAAGCTTGATTTTCCCTAAACAAGGTGAAAGATTCAAGCTTAGATGGGTACCTAATTACTTGATTGATTTGAAAGCATAAATAAAATTTATAACATGTTTCAAATATTAATAATAAGATGAGGGGAATGGGAATGTGAATAATGAATCATTGAGCTTACCTTAGAAACCCCATCTAACTAGACATTACATACATAGTCCAAGTGGACCTCATGCAAAATGTAGTTTACCCTTTAAGTAGGTATGATTATGAATGTATGATATTAAATAATGGATTAAATTAACTCACTTGAGATAAATAATTTTTGATTTTATGTTATTATTATGGTGAATTAATCATACATAAGTAGGGTGGATTAGATAAAAGCTACAAATTTTGATGTGTCCCAAGGAGGTCAAAAATTGAGAATTTGCATTACAAGCATAGATTTAGGAGTTAAGTGATTGTAATATATTTTTAATGATCATAATGATTAATATTTCAAAATTTTATTGGGATGAAACAAATTTATGAGTGGATGGTATAATTAATTTTCAATGAATGAAGAACCATAAAAAACTAGGAACATGAGGAAGTCCCAAAGTAATGAAATAATCATTTGAAGAATGATGTGTTAATGTGTTTAGGGATAAATATGGTTATGAATGTGTATTGTATATTAAATTCATCTCTCAAAATTAACCTATGATTTATTGAAGAAATCAAATTGACACAAAAATTATGGACTTACTTTATCATAGGGGCATAGATATAAATATAGAAAATGACCAATGTCACTTAGAAGAACATAGGCCATGGGATAGCACAAAGGTAAAATAATCCTTGATTATATGTGAGTAACTTATAAATGATTATTTTAAGAATACAAATATATTCCTTATGAATAATATGTAAAATATTGAGATATAATATGTAGATGTATCAAGGAATGACCTGATCATATTTGGTACATTAAATTAAGAAGTGGAGGACATGGGTAAGAATGGATGTAAACAAAGTAAAATATAGTGACTACATCATTATTTCTTATTATCATATGGATGAAAAATGATTAATAGGATAATGAGGTTGTAAATAAATTCATTATGGAGAGGATGAAGAAATCGGTAGTGATAATTACGTGTTCCTACATGGATAAGAAAAAAAGGGAATTTATGGAAGGCTTCTCAAAGGATAAATACCTTTAAAGGATCATTTATTAGGAATAAGGAGTAACATGTAATTATTTAACCCTAACATGGATATGGATCATATTTAATAGTTACAGTTAATTAAATAGATATTATAGGTCACAAGGGTGAATATTAGATATACAACAAGCCAATTAATTTATGGAATGCAAAATGCACTCCTGAAACCATAAGATCACTCTTGCACATCATTACAACTTCAATAATTTTGACATTTCACATAAAATTGTATTATTCACAATCAAGTCTCCATTATTTCCTCAAAATGAATAATATAATATGTAGGCTTTATCTATATCATCAGACAGGGAGAAGCAATAGGAGTGCCTAATAAAAAGGCAAATATTTTGGTTTCACAACAACTACTTGGTTGTTGTGATCCACTAAAAATAGTGTAGATTTACTATGTTGCTCCACATCAAATATTGTATGTGCAAATAATAATCCAAAAAATAAAACAAATTCCTAAATCAATCTTACTCTATGTGTGGGTGTAAAAATGGCTATAAATAAAATGGGTTGGGAAATGACTCAAACCAATAGCTAGTGTGAACATGACCACTCCAACAGCCTCTCTTAAGTAAAAAATAAGGAGTGAAAATTAAAAAATAAAAGTTACTTAAGAGATTTTGACAACTAGGCCTGACCAATTACCTATGTACAAATCATAGTTAAATACAAAGTGTCCCTATGGTAACCAATCCATCTTACCAAAATACATGGATGTTGAGTAGCTATAACCACCAAGTCAAATAGGAATTGGTACTCTATACGAGGCTCACTCTATAAAAAAGCATTGATCACAAAACTGAGGAAAAGAGGTATCATGGATGAAATGTGTCACCTCAAATTATCAAAAAAATGAGTAAAACCACACTAAGAGGGAAAAAGAGAACATATGATCCAAGGCATCCCAAAAATCATGAATCCAAATATCAACATAAACTTACAATAGGTGAACTCCATCAGATGAATCCCATCAAATAAAAAATGCACTCAATCAACTACCTCTATAAGAAAATTTGGTGAGCCAAGGGATAACAATGATCACAAAACCCAAATCAGTATGTGTACACACCCTCCATAATGTTTAAATGGGTTTATAACTCAATAAATAAACATATCATAGTATGAGTGGGCCAATCCCACTACAAAACACTGAAATACTAACACTGGGTTGCATCAAACTAGCTAGTCTTTAGAGGGAGATCAAACTCCACAATAAATATGAAAGAGACTATCAACATCAAAGATATAGATAAAAATATCTAAATAATATTTCCTTGGTGGTGATGTGATAATCAAAAACTAAAGATTAAAATTTTCAATATAGAACATATAAATATGAATAATAAACTCTATGACTCTCAATGTGACTACAAATAAATGTCCCACATGAAAAAATAATCACCAAGTGATGTAATAAAGTCCATAATGTAGTCAATTTGTAGTACACGACATCTCTAAAATGAGATATGTAAGCTCCAAAATACACATCTACCTAATAGGATCTCAAATAACCAAGGATCATCAAAATATATGCAAATCAATGTATGGTCGAATAAGTTGAGTGGTGTAGTAACCTTACATTTACAGTCCTCTTAAATAATATTTTTGATGATGATAAGAATGATCATAAATCCACCCCAAAATAAAATGAATAGTGGATGAATATTCTTGCCTACGAGTGCGTGTAAAGTGCACAGTAAAATAATGTGAGGTAACATCCAAGTAAGTGTCAGGTGGAATCATGTCTAACTAATGTAGTATCAGGTTTTTTAGGCCTGAGTGAAGGTATAGAAGATCCAATATATACCTCATAATCCTCACAAAGAGTTTAGTGAACAAATTATGTATCTCTATCAACATATCCCAATGAATATGTAGTACCTTCATCATAACCATGTCATGTCAAACGATCTAGATAATAGGCTTAATAGGGAGAACAATGCCATGTAGATGCTTCTTAAGGCCCATAAGGATGTTAGTATGATCTTTAGAATGATGCATATGAGAGCTAAATCGAATGGTATGTTACTAAAGAGAAGAAGACATATATGTAGGTGGAGCTATAGTGGGATGCGCAGAGTGTGAAATAATAATAGGTATAAAAGTATCATCTATAACAATAGGAGAAACATCAACAATGGGCTACTAAGAATCTGGTAGATCACACTATAAAAGTTCATCAAATGGATGTATACCAAAATGAGTAACACAACATGATGGGGTATCAGAATAATGTTGTGTTCTAATGATTTTATTCTATAGGGAACATATGAGTTCATCCCTTCCATGAATTTGGGAGTGCATAAGAGAATTTTTCATCATGAGTTTTGTATTTTCTTCTTGAAGTTCTAGGAAAGAGGTTATAGGATCAATGGGTAGCATAGGGTTTGGTAAGATACTATCAATAGTCATACCAACATAAAGAAATAGGATCAATAACCATTATATCATAATGTGCATCAGTAGGTGGAGAATATTAAGGTACCTCATACAAGTAATCACCAATAATCAAATCCACATCATCAAAAATAATAAGGGGTATAATTATCTCATCCTCAAAAAATGTGTCCTAATTATACTGCTACCATTTGTCTTTATAAATATTCTTTAGCTCTTATTCTATAATCTAATTGTTGTCTTATTGTTGCAATCCTTACCACTACACAAAATACTTGTTATAATTCCCTTTCCTTGTGCTCACTATCTTCATATCCAAAACCTACACTACTTTTTTCCTTCTTCTTTGGAACCTATTGCTCCCAATTTACTTCTTCAACTTCATCACCTTCACCATATTCTCCATGGAATTAATATAAATTTGAAACATTAAATACTATAGATATATCAAAATTCTATGGTAAATTTACCTCATACACATTGTCATTGATTTTCTTCTCAATTTTGCATGGTCCAATTCTTTTGTACTTCAACTTGCTATACATGCCTTTTGGAAATATTTATTTCCTCAAGTAAACCATTAAAAAATATCCTTCTTAAAATACCTTAGATATTCTTTTGATATTTGATAATTCTTTATATTTCTCATTCCTTTCCTACAACTTTCTTCCTTCTCCTTCTTACAACTATTGCATATGCTTTGTAAATGCTTCTACATCATTAATAATTTGATCAATAATTGACAATTGTACTAAATTTAAAATATCCATAATATTTATCACATAAAATTTTTTAAATGGTGACTTTCCTATTTATCTATTTTCTAAACTATTATATGCAAACTCATCTTGTTGTAAATCCAAGTCCCTTTGCTTTGGTTTCTCTCCCACTATGCATCTCATTAAATTTCCTAGGCTCCCATTCACAACTTCTATCTATCCATTTGGTTATGGGTGATATGCACTAATGAATTGTAGCTTAACGCTAATCTTCTTCCACAAAGTCCTCCAAAAATGATTTAGAAGTTTTGTGTCCCTATCTAAAGTAATAGTTTTTGGAACACCATGCAATCTCACAATATTTTTATAAAATAATTATGCAACTCTAGTGGCATCATTAGTTTTATTACATGCAATGAAATGAACCATTTTATAAAATTTGTCTACAACAACAAAAATTGAATCATTAGCTCTCTATGTTTGGAAATCCTAACATAAAGTCTATAGTCAAATCTATCTATGGTCCTCTTGGAACTAGTAATGGCATGTATACTCCAGTATTTTGTGCATGTCCTTTAGCCACCTGACATATCCTACACCTTTAAACATACCTTGTCACATCTCTCTTCAGCCTTGGCTAATAATACTTTTCCTCCACTAAATCTATTATTTTTGTCTTGCAAAAATATCCAACCAAACCACCACTATGTAATTCTCTTATTATATTATTTTGTAGAGACCCAAATAGAATACATAGTTGTTTCCCTTTGAAGATATAACCTTCTTATATAAGATACTCATTGTGAATAGCATCTATCCCACCAGTTAATGGATTCCTACACTGCTCAACTACCTTTCCAAAATATGGGTCAGTATCATATAATTCTTTGATAGGTTCAAATCCAACTACTTAACTCACCATAGTAGTTAATAACTCTACCCTCCTACTTAATGCATCATATACCTAGTTTTGTTTTCCTAATTTATGTTTCAACACAAAATTTTACCCCTAAAATAAAGAAACCCACTTTGCATGCCTACTGTTCAATTTTTTTTGTTTATTCACATACTTCAAAGCCTCATGATTTGTAAATAGTATAAAATCTTTAGGCATTAGATAATGCATCCAATGTCTTAATTTTTTTACAATTGCATAAAGTTCAACATCATAAGTAGAATACTTTGCTCTTACCTCATTCAATTTCTCATTGAATTATGTTATTGGCTTTCCTTTTTGACTTTGTACAAAACCAATTCCCATAAATGAAGCATCACAATCAACCTCAAACACTTTGTTAAAATATGGGAATGCTAAAATTGGTCTTTCTATAATCTTCTTCTTTAAAATTTCGAAACTTTTAGTGGCTTCTCTAGTCCATGAAAATTCCTTCCCTCTCATGCAATATCTTATTGGTGCCACAATACTACTAAATTTTTTAATAAATTTTCTATAAAAAGCTACTAAACCATATAAATTTCTTACCTTTGTAATGCTTCTTGAAATAGGCCACCCAAAAATTACCTTTATCATTTTTCCATCCATTTTCACACCATCTTCTAAAACTAAAAATACCAAAAATACCAAATTGTTCTATATAAACCTACACTTCAAATATACATACAACTTATCCTTTCTTATAAAGTCTAGTACCATTCTCAAATGTTGTAAGTGTTCTTATTTAGTATTACTAAATATCAAAATATCATCAAAATAAACAACCAAAAATGTACCAATATATTCTTTTATCATTATATTAATCATCTTCATAAATGTTCTAAGTGCATTAGATAATCCAAATGGCATCACCATCCACTCATATAAGCCATCCCTAGTCTTGAATGCATTTTTCCACTCATCTCCTTTACAAATTCAAATCTAATAATAACCACTCTTTAGATCAATCTTGGTAAAATATTTTAATCTTGCAAGCACATCCATCATATCATCTGAACGAGGTATAAGAAACCTATACTTTATTGTAATTTTGTTACTTAACCAACTATCCACACACATTCTCCATCCTCTATTTTTCATTGGAGTTAGCAATGCTGGTGTTACACATGGACTCATACTCTCCCTTATCACCTTATTTCTTAGCAATTCACTATCATGTTTATTTATTTTTTCATGTTCTATTGGAATCATCCTATAAACTGCTTGATTGGGTAGAGCTGGTCCTTGAATGAAATCAATGTGATGTTGAATATCTCTCTTTGGTGTTAAACCATCTGTTAACTCGTCAAGCATAATATGTGCATATTATTTTAACACTCTTACTACTTTTATTGGTATTGGCACCATTTTTGTTTCTTCATTATTTATTACTAATACATAATAACAAACTACCACCTTCATATCTTGGATAAATTCTTTAGTAGAGAGCATGATTTTTGCTTCTGTTCCTCTTTAAGAGGTAACAAAACTACCTTTGTACCATCTTTACAAAAAGTGTATGTGTTATTTGTTCCATTATGAATTACTTTCCTATTAAATTTCCATGATCTCCCCAGTAACACATGGCATGCATCCATCATAATAACATCACACCATATTTCATCATTATAACTTTTTCTTATAGAAAACTTGATTAAGCACCTTTTATCTACTGTAACTTCATTTCCTTTCTTAAACCATGAAATCTGATAAAGATTAAGATGCTTTTCACATTACAAATTTAGTTTCTCATTCATTTCTTTATAAACCATATTTTCATAACTATCACCATCTATAATTACTTTGCATACCTTTCCACCTAAAGTACATCTTGTTCAAAAAATATTTGATTATAACCATGAATCATCACCTTATTTATTATGTACTTGTTCCTTCCTTGGAGTGATCATGGTTCTTCTTATCATGAGATTCTCTCCTACATCTATAGGTACAACTTTAGTACTTTGTTCCTCTATCTCAACCTTAAATAGATTCAATATTGGGTGATCTTCTTACCTTCTTTCTTGATCTTGATAGTTTGGAAATTTAAATTCTCTATTCCCTTCTTCTTTACATCTATAAAAAACATAAGATCTGTAATTATTCATAAAACATCCTTTAGAACTATTGTAAAATCTTCCTATCTGAAATCCTCTTCCTCTTTGTTGGTATTAAAACCCTTACATATTATCATCTTGATTTTTTGCACCATGTGACGATTCACCTCTATTGGTATTAGATCCACCTCTAGTGGTATTAAACCCACCTCATACACTATTTGGACAAGATCCTCCACTTCTTCAATAAAGAGATGTTCTTCTAAAATTATATCTATTTTATTTTTCTTCTACCTTCAAAGTTAATTGATAAGCCTCCTCCATGTAAAGTATTATATACATGATTAATTCAACTTGAATATAAAATTTCAAACCATTTGCATACCTTTTATCCATTTGCTCTTTAGTTTAATCATGCTCCACTTGTATGGAAAGATTATAAAATTCATCTGTAGACTCTTGTATACTATAATATTTTTACCTCAAATTCTAAAATCTTATGTATAAGTTTTGTGCATAATCCATAAGAAGAAGTTTCTCCCTCAGCTTATTATCCATATTTTTCCATGAATTAATCTTGTATTTACCTTTTCTATATCTCTTTTTTTGTAGGTGATCCCACCAAATTATTTCATGACCTTTTAATTTCATGCATGCAAACTTTACCCTAATGTATTCTCTCAAAGTCTTCCACTTGAAGAGCTTATCCATGCTATTCATCCAATCTATCAACTTCTCTAATTTTAAACTGCCTCCATAATCTAGAACATCAACTTTGATTCCTTATTTTATTCCTTATAAATCATGAAGCATCCTCTCCTCCATTGATGGTGACTACTCTTTATGTTATTCTTCTTGCTGAATTTCTTCATCATGATATGTGTCTTCCTCATCACCACCTTGTCTTCTCTACTAGTTGGTGATAACCTTGATTAATTATTCCACTTGCCTCTATATCTCTTATATATTCCTATTTATCAGTGTAATACTACCTCATCCTCTCACCATTCTTTACTCTTCTAAGATTCGAACTTGCTCTTATACCAAATAATGAACCCAAAAACTATCAAGAAAATAAAACTACCAATAGGCCAAGATTTGAAAAAATAACTAAGAATTCATTTGTATTGAATTAATTAAAATAATTACAAACCCAAACCATGGTTAAATAATCCTCAAATCATAATTTAGAGTTAACATGTAAAAATTTGAAAAAATTAAAATATAAAAAAAAAACTTCTATTTTTAGCAGCCACTATTTATAGTAAGTTTTACATACAGCCACGTGCGGCTCTAAAACTCTCCTAAAATAATGTAAACACTATAATTAGTGTATAAGATAAAATTAAACTAAATTCAATCTCTGGTTCTAAAAATATATAATTTCTAAAAATAGAAAATTCCCCAAAAAATCATTAAACATTAATTTCAGACCCTTAGATGATCACGTATGGCCTCCAAAAAATATAAAAATAAAATTTAAGTAGATAAAGAAGCTTACGACAATGTCTATTTTTTTTAGACAATTTTTTTGGCATGGGGAAGATCTCAAACAGAGCTATGAGTCAAAAGTTATGGCCTTCATAAGATTAACTTATTTTTTTCACATTATCTCACCCATATAAGAATAATTAGAGTCAATCATTTTAGGTAATAACCACTCCTTGAATGCCTATGGAGATTCTTAGACCAACTGTTCAAATGTGTGTTGCTCCTCAAGAATAAAATTTAAATTGAATACGATGGGGGAACTTCTAGGACTATGGTTTTATGATGAAGAGAGTGGATTTACCCATTCCTTTGAGCCTCAGAAAATTTTTGACTAGTGAAAATGTCTTTGCTTATACTTTTGTCACTGTCTAATAATGCCTCAAAGAATTTTTCACTATAGGATTTTTTTTTTCTTTTTGTTTTCTTGACTAAATAAAATCTATCTTCTCTCCACATTAGGTAGTAGGATCCTAACTGATTTCAAAGTCCTTTGTGTGGTACCCAAGTGTGAAACCATATCTAAGTCCTAAGAATTATGTAATTTTCTCATCATTATATGAAATGTGAAAGGGTATGTGATACCATTGGTCTCATTATATGAGGTTAGGATAAATGAGGTGGAAATGCATATTAAGGGTGACATTGGTATTAAATTATTAGTATTGACAAGCTAATTGTAGATTTTATAAAAGGGATATGTGTCACTACCAATAAAATCATCTTTACGAATCATAGTTGTATCAATTTCAATATTTGACGGTCCATTAAAAGTGGTTTATATATAATGTCATGCTTTCCTTCATGTTGAGTAGATAGGATGGGACCAATAATTCATTATTCCTTTGCTCCTAAGAATTGACCCTTATGGTTTACCCTTTCTAAATTTTTTTATGGGATAATGATATTTTTTGTTTTCGTAGTATGAAGCTTGTCCATCACCATATAACCTTGAATTTCCAAGATATATCAACTATTCATTATTGATAAGACCATTCTTGGAAAATGAAATATAACCTACCTTATATGAGTCAAACTACTTCCACCACACCATTTTAGGCCAACCAAAAATTTTTGGGGATAGTGAAAGTTTTAAAATATGGAAAGCATCTTTCAATTCATAATCTCCACAACCTATATCTTTGATGATAATGTGTGTAGATAGTTTTGGATGCAGATTGTTGGAGGTGGTAAAGGATTGCTGAGATGAATTTATGATGATTTAAGACTTAGAAGCACATTTTTTTCCTTTTTAGGGGCACACTCAACAATGGGTAATGATGGGTGTGGTGATTTTCACCTTAAAACATCTTAAAATATTGATAAATATGTGTATCGCTAGGTATTATGATGTTTTTATTAGAGTGTAAGGTTTTTAAAAATCAATGTAAGTTGGAAGGAAATTAATGCATGCCATGAATTCATGGATGACCGGTGGGGATGTTATATAGAATCTCAATGTCAAGGACATGAAATAAGATTTAATTTTTGGAATGTCCAACAATGATGGGTAGACAAATAGTTTTAGATTATTTTGTTTTGACATCGTCATATCCCTTGATGGTAATGATGTTTGTTTTCATGTCTAATTTTGAATATTTTAGGTGATTGATCAAATTAAATGTGCAAATTATAAATTATAAACTATTGTTTATGAGTACCCACTTGATTTTGTGATTGGAAATAATGACCTATGTGCAAAGAGGATTATTATGGGGTTGTCCCACTGGTGAAATATAAATATGACCAAAGGTGATTTTTTGACCCTAGCAAAAAATTCATACAATTTATTGAAATTATGTAGGATCAATATTGGTAAGGACCTTTGATTGATATATGGTTTGGTGTAAGATGTCTTTATGAATAGAATATGTTCATAACATATCCAAGATGGAAATATATGCATGGGTATTCTTCAACTATTATATATTGTCACGTTGATTTTTATTTAAAGGATTTGGATGGTTTTATTATGGGCATGGAATGATTTGGTATTTGATTGTGGGATTTTAATGTTGAATGTCTTTGAATTGTGACCTTTGGAAATTGAGTACTAGTAACACATTATTGACCTTGGATAAGGTTATTATTTTAGCTTGATGACAAGAATTTTTTTTGATAGTGGACATAATGTTATCATAATTATGTGAGGCAATATGATATCCCACATGAATGGTGTGGTTGGTTTTACCTTCGTGGTGATCTTTATTTCATTGATTTTTATTATGTTGATCATCTTTTTGGATTGAATCCTTAAAAATTCCCATATTCTAGTTATGTGATCTGGATGCTTGATTATTGAATTTGATATCACCCTGATATAATATGTATTGAATTTAATGTGTGAGGTGCATGCATCGATAAAAAACATGATATTTAATAAGATGATACTTACAATATTCATCATCCTTGTCCATTGTGGCTTAGGTTATCCCAATTCAAAATGATTTTTTTAAGAATATAATTATGTTTGGCACAACAAACTTTTGAAAAATATATTCTATGGGTTCTCCAAGAGGATCAAAGATATTCTTTCAATATGGTGTCTTGATAGTTGATCTCTTAAGACTGACTTTTGTAGTAGATTGGATGTTTTAATCATATATTATTTGAAAATCATTAACACATGTTTAGACTCAATAAATCCATCATCGACTACATTATTTTTCTTATTAAATAAATTGGGTTTTTCTCATTACACTAGAGCACTAGCTTGAGATTGATGTGAATTGTGTTTAGGGAACACTTCAATTTTAAGCTTGCTAATAAAATCCTTTTCAATTTGGATTCCTTTTGGGATGCTATCTTAAAATTTGGTGGAACATTATATTTTGACATGTTATCTTATTTATCAATTAATAATTTCCACAGAATTATCTTCTAATGTTTTTGATAAAAAAAATGAGTAAATTGGATAGCCAAACTCCATCATTATAAAAGGGATGATAAACATTTTGCACTTCTCTATTTAGATTTGAAAGGTCCATCAATCTCAAGTATTGTTTAATGAGGAATGAGAAATGCCTCACAAAATATTCTAATAAGTCTAAAAATATAGTGATGGATTACTATGTCAAATGGATGAACTTTTCCAAAGCTTGACCACCCAAGATTTTGATAAATAGATTTACCAATAAAATATAATTATGTACCACATATTAAAAAACCATAAATTAATATTTGAGTTCATCATGTGGATGTACTTTCCTTTATATTTATCAAAATTTAGGACCTATAAATGAGGGGGAAAGGGTATTTACAAAAAAAAATCATCAAATGGATGAAAACATAACTTATCAAACTTAGACTTTATGTTTTATTTCCCTAATTATAATCCTTAAATAACATTTTTCATCCTTTGCCACTGCTAAGAAGAATGAGTGTTCAGACAAAAATTTGATACATGCTTATAAATGGTTCAGGATGAATACTATTGAAAATATGATTAGGATATGAATATAAAATGGCACTCTATTTAGGAGTTATATAGACACTTTGATCGACATCACTATTAGTGTAACTGTTATGTTATTGATTTAGAGGGAATATATTTTTACCAAAATTCATTTGAACTAAGGAATGGTTACCCAAATTCAAATAATAAATTGGGTTAGCTCTATTTAGGGTCATAGTGGAATGTGCAATAGATGTTATCCTCAATGCTTTGGTTTATTTTATATTTAAATTTTGTCAAGTTTAATTTTTTATTAGAAATAAAAGTCCATAAACACATAAAAAATTAATCAGCAATGTTATAATCTATGGGAATAATTATAATCAAAACCACATAAGAAAAAGATTATCTAGAAAAGGTCTTGAAAAAATTTTGAGCTCTCAATTATACATGTTTGTCTATTGCATAGAGATATGTCAATGTTTTGGAGCACTAAATATAGAGGCTTAATTTCTTATATCCAAATAAACCCTATTTCAATGGCATGTTGAGAGTAACTTCCCATGGCTAATCACTTACTAGTGAAACAAAAATTTGATGTAAAAAGGCTTTATAAGGCTTAAAATTTGTAGAAAATTTTATAAATTCTACTCCATATACCTTGCAATACATGAGGCTCAAAAATATATTGAGAAACAATTCCAATAATGGGACATTCATAGGAGGGTCTTTCCATTTTAGATGACTATAACCATAAGATTTTAGTGGCATGCTACAAGAAATAAATTTCATCAAGGGTGATGTTTGATATCTTAGCTTCATGAATAAATATTTTGATTTAATGAATTATGTTTCATACACATATTCATTATTATCTTATAGCACCTGTAAATTGATTTGTTTACCCATTCAAATGAATGAGTTTATTGTGTATGTTGGGGTATCAATTCATAGTCCCCATGCCATAAGGACTCCTAGGAAGGTCACTAAATCCACCATTCATAATAGAAACAAAAGGATAGACTTTTTTTTCTAATTCCAAAGTATCGTCACTAATGTGATGCCAAGGGAAGAGCATATGCAAGTGCAATAAAGGCTAAAAAATCATATAATATTTTTTATTTTCAAGTATTGTCACTGATGTGAGACACATAAAAGATCATACACAACTTTGTGATAAAACAAAATGTAATTTCCACATTCAAAAATGATCTAATTACTAAAAAAATTATTTATATACTACATGCAATAAGTTTAAAAAAAAATTAAATAAGTATATTTAGATAAATAAAAACAATATTATCAAGCAAATAAAATAAAATTTTCTCTTTTGGTTTAACTATTTTCTTCTTTGTAAAGTGTCCTAGAAAAAATAGCCAGTAAATGTTTTTGAAGAGGTAAGAAATCTAAACAGTTTATAAGTTAGCGAAAGTTGAAGCACAGAATGAAGACATAAAAACTAAGTGTCATAACAATTATCCATCAATATTAGAAAAAATAAGATAAAAATAAAAAACAACAAATATCCAACTTTTATGTGATAAACAAAGATTAGAAATGAATATTATTGAAACATGTGATTTTTAAGACAAATATCAAACTCAAAGTGTAATATTTTTTCGTGGTTATATGTTAATTTATGATAAATTTATTTTGACATGAATGGGAGGCCAAATCGATACCTAAGTCAAAAGTTATGGCCTCCAAAAGAAGGAACTATAGATTAACATTCTAGGAAATAGATTTATAGTCTAGGTTATAGAATGATAGTTTGTGAGAATAAACAATAAAAATACTAACAAATATTACATATTTTTAAGCTCAAAATGATTCAAAAACATGCAAAAATAATGTTAATAATATAATCTTCATTGATACCGATGAGATGTGAGTGAGTTTCTAAAGTGGCTTTGTTGCTACAAGCAATGCCCATGTTCAAATCTCAGTATGGTATTGCATGTTGGTTGTGTCCATCATTGGTAATTCAACGCCAATTATGGTAGTTGATGGTATTTTCAGACTAATTATGGCTATTCATTGGTACTGTCAGGCTAGTTATGGTCATTGTTGGTAATTATGGTACTTTTGATAGATGGTCACTTGGGGATATGGGCTCTTGATTATGTCCCAGACTGATTGTATCCCACCAAAACTAGTAACAATCCAAAAAAAATAGCCTTCCTTGTCATTTGAAAATATATAAAAATAATGGAACATAAAAAATGTTCTTGATCCTCAGGAATGACTTAATATGTGCAAGATGAGAGCATACATACTTTAGTTATCTTTAACAATTTGGAACTTTCAAATATGAAATAAAAAATTTAGGGTTTCCATATCCCTCTAGGCATGACAAAATGTAACATAAGAACAAAAATAATTAAATTATTAGACATCCAAATAAAAAAGAAACTAAAAATATATATTCTAGTGTACCCAAGATTGAGAAATAAAATAAAGATGAAAGAAAAATATACCTTAAACATACTTTTGTGATGAATTGGATTATGTTTGGATGTGATTGTAGTTTTAAATGGATTTTTAAAGTGTGTCCATGATTCAAAGACATCCCTCCATTAAAGATTGATGTTTGACGTTGATGCTTGATGATGCTTTAAGCTTTGATAGATGAATTTAGATAAAAACTCATTATGTAATTTAAGATTAATGCAAATGGATGTTTATTAATCCATTTATAGATATAATTTAATTAATTAGATCCATTGATATTTATTGGATATCAATGATATAGGATGCTTGAAATGATGGGAGATTATTAAATTGTTTAGTGGAAATATTAGGAGTGAGAAATAAGTGGGAACATTTGACCCATAAAGGAGTGAATGGAATATTCTATTTGATAGTGGAGGTTAGTGATATCTTATGTAGATTATTAAATTCATAAAGAGGAATCTTTAGATTATAAAATTCTAATGATGTGGGATATGTGGAGCCTATGATTATTGATGTTTATAAAATGATATATTTGAATTATAATATTAAAATGATGGGAGATGGATGGAGCATGTGACATCATTGAAACTTATAAAGAGTAATATTTAGATTATAAAATTTAAATGATTGGGGATAGGTATATATTGTGGCATCATTAAAATTTGGAAAGTGGAAGGGGTTTGTGAATGATGTCATCATGTGGGGATAATATTTTGATAATTAAGAATACTAAAAGTCCATGGAATTATGGGAGGATTAGTTAATTAATTTTTTATTAATTAAATAATGTAATGGGATGTGGTTTTTATGGGATTCATTATGTTTATGGAATAAAATATTAATTCACTAGGGGATGATGAGTAGTGAAGGCTATAGATGTTAGCATGGATCGAATATTAATTAGTTAAATGTAATATGAAGTATCTAATTTGAGGTGTCTACATAAAATTTTTATGTTCAAAAGGTTTTTAAGTCTCAAATCACATGTCAAATTGAGGTACAATATTGCATTAAAAAGGATGAGGGTGAACACATCTTTTCAAAATATAGAAACATTTTCCTTATAACTTAATACATATTTTGACTATTATCTCTTCCATTTTTAATGAGTCATATAGATTGTTGTTACACCATAAATAATTTCATCCTAATGAAAGTTCACAATTATTTATTCAATCCTTCAAGAAATAAATATAAACATAGATATTTCAAAAGTTATAATATTGATAAAAATATAAATCTTTTCCTATCTAATTGACTATGTTGACCAAAAGAATTTAGGAATAGGAAAACATGAATAAACATATAAATCACCCAAAAGTTAGATAATAATGTTTTCCAATATTGACCAATTTTTTTCCTTTTGCATAAAACTATAAATTAGGTATTTATCACATCTAATAGTTGGAATTATGTTTGTGTGCACTAATTTGGCTTTTAAAAGTATCCAAAGACATATAGATACCTTATGCAAGTTGTAAACCATAATATTGCATGTAATTATTGAAATACATGAAAATAAGAAAATGAATAGTGTGTTTGGGATGTTTTTACCCTATTTGTCCCCATAGGGGCTTAACATTTCATATATATCCAATATTCCAAGGAGGTAAATCAAACCCAATGTATTTCTCCCATCTGACATGTTTTTAAAAAATAATTCCATTGATTTTAGAAATGCATGTATACTCAAATTAAATAACCAGTCATGATTGACATAGGGATATATTAAATAGGAATTTGACTTGGTTTAGGACCACTTAGATTAGAACATGAATTGGTAAGAATAGGAAACTTTTTCTCAATGTGGACTTGCGTAAATAAGCTCCTACATTGAAACATACATGTAAACTAGTAAGGCACTTGAGTGTTATTTTATAGAAATCTAAAAAAGGATAACCAAATTATAGGAAGAATAAAAACATAGAATACAACCCAAGTGAAGGTTTAATTTTATAAATTGACCATTGGAAGGATAAGGATAGAAACATTGAATAGTTATAATAATGTTTACCATAATTTACCCAATTAGGCATTATTGTCCCATAGGAAAGTATGTTATGTTTTGGATATAAATTAAGACATCCAAAAGTTTAATGGTGTTTTGAGAGATTTATAAATGCTAAAAATTAAAATTTTGAAAATACAAATAAGTACTCTCTCATGCTTATTAGTACAATGAAGTGGAAAAATATATACTAATTAAAGGCACAATTTAATAAATGGTAAAAAAAATTGTAAAGACTAATGTGATCAATTATTCATGACCAAAATATGGTTAATACATTACCTCTTCCCCGCATTTAGTATGTAAATGATATTTGTATATTAAATTAGATATGTCCTTGAGTGTTTAAGACACACATTTTCTTTAAGATAATACATCAATTGTGCAATCCACCATACACTTTTAAAAACCCTATAAAACACATGAAATAGTTAGTTTGTTCTTTTAAAATATTAAACTTGAAATTATTGAATTTTAAGTTTGAAATTTTTTTAAAATTTTGAAAATTTGAAAATTTAATAAATTTTTTAAAAATTAAAAGTTGTTTGAACTTTTAGAAATTTGAAAGCTATTCCAACTTTTTAAATTTTGAAAATTGTTTCAAATTTTGAAAATTTGAAAGTTTCATGTACTTCTCAAATTTTAATTTGAAATGTCAGTATGGAAGAAATACACATCTATGTGAAAAACTAATCTTACTCTTTGTGACATTTTATTGATAATGATGCTTCCTTTATCAATTAGAGAATTGGTTTATTTTCATGGACCTTTTAAATATGATTGCTTAGCTAAACCATCAGATAAAATTATGGGTGATACAGTTTTAACTTGAATTTGAAATTGTAAAATATAAATAACATAAGGTATGTTGAAACTCAATTTACTTATCCTAGTATATGTAACCCCAAGATGTGAAATAGATTGAAATCTAAAATAGATTCAAACACGTAATACTGGAGTGCATAGTAATATCCAAGTTATGCACTATTCACCTACATTGAATAAACCACTGCAAATGGATTTTTGTTTCAACTAAATATTTTTTCTAAATACATGATCAAAAGAGAATGTATTACACCCATGCTCCTACCATGTTTGTATATATCAAAATATACTTATAAATGTGGCATGAATAATTTCCCCATTATAAATGAATAATTTTAAACAGTATGTACATACTCATTATAGAATACGTTTTAAAATTTGAAACTATGTGAATTTATATTTTGATACTTAAATAGAAGTGCATATGCATGTTATAATCTCCCATAATATGTGATACTAACTAAATTTTCAAAAAAATTATAGATTTTGAAAGTATATTTGTGCTAAAAATATTTTTTATTTTCTAAACAAGTCTTATTGTCGTACATGAATAGCCCATATAAATGCCAAAAAATCTTATGTGATTCAAATTATCTTGAAAATTCACTGATCTCAAAATAAAATCTAACATGAAATGCGTAAAGTATGTATTGCATTATTAAAAAATGTTGCATGTCAAAAAAATGTTTTAATAAAGTAAGATTTTAATTTTCTATGTTAACTAAATAGGAAATGCCTATAGAGTCTATAAATGAATCTAAACAAATAGTATGTAAAATTAGTAAGTTATGTAATTAGTGCATGATATGGATAATGGAACTTGTAAAACTCAGCAAGGTCAACAAAAACACATATAGAAAGCATAATGATAGCAATCTCAAAAAAAAATTTAAGGGACGCATACAAAGAACATGTTCAAAAGTCACAAAGTAGAAGATTTCATGCATGAAAAACAAAAATAATGTCAAAACAAGGGACATGCTCAAATTTTACACACAACATAGGGCCAAGTGTCAAAATAAAAGGACATGTTCAACTGTCACACACAACACAAATTATATCATAGATATTTCCCAATTTTTTAAAAAATAAGCACCAAGGTCCAATCCAAAATATAAGCAATATTTAATATATTATATACATGTGAACAACATCAATATAAAATATAATTATAAATGTATTCTAAACTATCTATATTTAATTTGATCATATACTAGCATAACACATATTCTTGTACAACATGTAGGATAAATATATTAGTAAGACATTTTATCTAAATTTTAGATACCATAAAATAGGGTCCTAAAATTATTCATTTTACAATGAATATTAGCATAGTTTAAGGTAAATTTGATAAAATCAAGGTATTGGCCTATTATAGTCCGATGCTTGTCTAGCCACTTCATGTCATGTTTCAGGAATGATAAAGAGATGCTAAGGGTATAATATGTATTTTTAAGTTATATTTCATGTGTCAATGTCATGTCATACTCCCTCTATGTCATATAAAAGCCAAAATAGGTTTCATGTTATGTTCAAGGTCAATAAGTCATTTTTAAAACTCTTCTATAGATCTCTAGCATGTGTAAATGGTCAAAAATCACTTTAAGACCCCAAAATGGTGTAAAACATGTAGATATATATTTAAAAATGACTTATTCATAATAATTTAATGTCATTTTAGCATGATTTTCATGATAAGTTACTTCGAAATGAAGAAAAATATTTACAATTGAGTTTCAATTCCTAAAAGAGGCTTACCATCCACTTATATGGATCAAGATGGATAATTTTTACTTGTAAATTCATGTAAAGGTGTATATTAATATTAACCAAGTGAAATACATGATTTTAATGTAGGTATATGTCCACTAGAGGTAGAAAATGCTTCCTTTCCTCCATCGGCTCTTTGGTAAGCTTGTAAAAGCCAACTTTAGATGCTTGGTCTATACAATATAGTTACAGTTGGAACTTAAAAAATTTATCAAAGGAGGAGGTATTAATTACATTAAAATCCATGGACATATTTTTCATATTGGTGGCCCCTCAGTTATGAAAAATTATTGATATCATAGGTAACCAAAATTGTCTTCTCTATCCACATAGGGTCAATTTTAGATGGTTTTAGTGCATCCTTAGGATTGATTGATAAAAATGGTGGTTTTATTAGTATCTCATGATCTTTAATAAAAATTAAACTTTAATTTACATCACTAATTGTTATGTGCTAATAAGATAAATATAAAAATATTCATGGTGAAACACCATGAGTTATAGGCCTCGATGATAAGTCACAAGCAAATTTTGATCAGCTCTGATCTTTATCTTAACACAAGTTTTATTTAAATACCTTAAATAAATTATTTAATCCTTTTAATAACCTCCACTTTAGTTTGTATCTATCACTTTTGTTGTTCTCTCAAACTATTCATGGTAATATGCCTTTGATGAAGAATAACAGTCATGTAATAAAGTATATATGGGGAAGAAAGATTGTGGAGAAGAAAACAATGGATAAAATTTATTATCCTAATGGGAATAATATTCTTAAATATCATAAAGGTACCATATATTAGTTCATCTTGGCCACCAACAAACATAGTGAAATGAGGTTCTTAATCCAATAGTTACCTAAAACTTATCTCGGATAGATTAGAGTGATAAAATGCTCACGTGGGATGAATATGAAAGGTAATGCATCTTGGGAGAATAATAAGACATAGATAGAGTATCTAATAGAATTTTTGTTCATCATCATCAAATAATAAGGCTAAAATAGGGTACCTAGCATCACAAGAACAAGGTTATTCATAAATGCAACTCTTAGTTTACAATCATTCCACAACTAGCCAAAGCAATAAATCAATTATAAATCAAAGGAAGACATTTTAGGAGATGTGTTAGACCTTTAAATATAATTTATGTTTAGTAACACACATCAAAAATGGATTTTGTGTCACAAAACCCTTCCTCAACCTCCTAAGCAAGTTTTTAGGCTTGAGAAAGCCAACTTGGGCACATGGTTAGTATAATGGATAAGTGAATTGGAAAAAATGCACTTATAAGGAGTTGGGGAGGGAACCATTATTTAATTCTTTAACATTGATAGATTCTAAGTGGGTTGAGGTTGTATGAAACATTGTTAATAGAATGAACTAGTCTTAAATCCTTGATAAACACTTTACATGACCTGATAGAAAGTGTAGCCCTTAAAGTGCCTTCAAATTCAAGGAGATGACTTTTTAATCACTTTAGTTACCTATGCATACCGCATGGACACCTGATCAAACCTTTGGTGGAATGTGTAAGAGCCATGGTGTATAGAATAAGCCTAAAAATCATGTATATAGGTTTATTTGTGAGTGTGTAGAGTAATTATAGTCCTTTAAGTCAACGTATGAAGCTTTGAAATCCTAAAAATAGGTCCTATAGATCAGATTATATTTTTACAAACCTCTCAAGATGATAATTTAACTTCTTAACCTACTAATTTGAGCTAAAAATGTGACCATGTCACTATATCCCTCAAGGAGGCTAATTACAACCTATGAAATATTATTCAGAGGTTGAATACCATTGAAATATTTTTTGGAGGGTTTTCAATGATGTCTCAAAGGTGACCAAGGTTTTTGATGAGGTGTCATGTGTGATAGAATGACAATGACAAAGTGTTCTTCAATGTGCTTCAGTTTTCTTGAATGGTTATTTCATGTTTGAATTGGATAGGCAATTAATGGATGATATTGATAGTATGGACATGTTGCATATAACATATGAGATTTTATGAGTGATTATAGTGCTTATATAAATTAATGGAAATCATTATAATAGTCATATGAATGTCTAAGCTTAATTAGTCATCTTGACAAATAAGAATGAATAAGTACTTTAATGAAGTCATATTTCACACATATGAAGGTTTAAAGATAATTTTGATACATGGATGGATTATATTATGGAATTTGATCATATGGTTCAAATTTCATGTCATGAGGTTTAGCGTAGCAAATGTTATTAAGGTGCAAAGTTGGCTTCCTAGAATAGAGTTCAGCAGTGTTCACTAAGTTTCTATACTTGGACAAATATGCAAGAGGAGATATATGACTTGCATAATAAAGAAATTAATATATAAAAATAACATTTAATTTGAATAGATAATAATCTAGTGGTATTGATAAAAGTCAAATGGTCAAGATTGTACACACTACCGACATGTGTGACAATCATAGAGTTTGAGTAACAGATCTATGACAAGCATCTAATCTAACAAATAGAGATCTAATGGTGAGTATATGATAATGAAGTGAAGATATAATGGTTCATATTAATTAAAAATTTCAAAGGATGGTTAAAATACATGTGTTGCTTCCAAGTGGTGGAATTTCATTGGAGTCAACTAATCATTATATGCAAAGGGCATGCAGAGCTACTAAGTGGCACAATCATAGGAGCTCTGGTCTAAGAACAATGGTTAGAATAACAAGATAAAGTTTAGGATAATACAAGGATTTGTATGGTTTTTATTTATTAAATATTTCTAAGGATAATAATATGAGGTCAATGTGTCCAATGTTTAACACTTTGTTAATGACAATTGGAATTTGAAAATTCAAATTAATAAAGAAAACCTAATCGATAGTGTTTGAGATATATCTTTTGATACGTGAATAATTTGACCATGGTGTAAAATGAAAAGTTGTAAAATAATATAAGGTGAATAAATAAACACTATTTAAAACGTTTTAATGTTCATAAAGTCAAACATTTTTATCTTCAAAGTTTATTATATGTTTGACCATATTCTATAAGTGACTTGAGAAGGATAATTGAGTTGTTATTGATAGAATTTATGTGTTTCAAGATAAAATATATATTGGAGAGTGTTTTATGATCCATAAGGACAATATATGTAAAATTTTGAGGTTTGAATAATTCATCTTCAATATGAACTATTGTTTAGAATTTGAATGTGTTTGTTAGATGCAATGGTAGTTTAAGTGACCATCTTATAGAGGTAAGTTGAAGGTGTTATAAGAATAATTGAGGAAAAAAATGAATATTAATATGTCAAATAAGTCTCAAAGATTTATGAAAGACATTTTTTTCATTATATGTCCCTGATCAGTTATGGAGAGTCAAAATAACTTCACTGTATTTTGACTATGTGTAACCAGTCTGAGTGGTTATCCTATGAGAGTTGAATTGAGTGCTTAAATATTATAGTTAAGTGTCTAAATCACATGAATATGTATAATATGTCTTATGTGTTTTCTTCAAAATATTGAGATTATGTTTCTTATGTATGAAATCCTAAAGAGCAAGGAGACCTAATTGGTAGGTTAAAGGTGTGAGTTGGTGTTCTACATGGAATGGACCCATATGGGAGTACTAAAGGATATATTGGAAATATGTTTGATGTATTTTAATAATATTTAAATTATTAAGGTGGTCCAAGTAGTCTCACATGTAAAGTGTGAGTTTAAAGGCCTAATTATTTTAGGTCTCACCAAGACTTAGTGGTGGTTTGGGGCTAATGATGTAATTTCTGACCTAAATAATGTGTGGTTATTACATGTAAAATGTACAAGGACATATTTCAAAGGTATAAAAATTATTTAAAGCATCTTGGGCAACTAAGATGGGTAAAAGGAAATTATTTGTATAAATAGAAGACATAATTGGTCTAATTATGCTAGTTATGAGAGGGATGATTAAAGAAAAGTAGATAACCTTTAAAAGAGAATGTACATGCCATTAAGGAACAAAAGAGAGTGAATAGGATTAGTCATGATTGTATAATCAAGGTGATGAAAGTAAAAACATAGGTCATTGGATCTAATGATCCTAGAAGAGGCATATTGACTGAGTAAGCCCTAGAGGCTGATTGAGTAAGTGTGTTTAGTGGATGGATTAAAGAGAAGAGTACACTGAGGGTTGTGTGTATGACCTATAGGTCATGTTTATATTATTTTTATAATATTTTTTTTAGGTTTTCATATTATGTATGTGCTAAGAAGTGAATAGTTATTTAAAAGGGTGTTTTGGATACATTACTTATCTTTGCAAGTTTGTGAGAGTGTAAAAGGGAAAGAGAGCAAGTAAGAGAAGTTAATATTTAGGTGTATAAGACATCAGATCAGAAGTGGAGATCATATCAATGTATTTGAGTGGGTACTTGGTTACCCATGGGGTTGGTTCCTTCTTATGGGATGGGTGTCTCACTAAATTAAGGGATGGGTGTTCCTTGATTAATTGGTACTAGTATAAATGTTGGATCTTGTTTTATATGACTATAGTCCACCTTGTGGGGTTTAATGGGTTTTATTCCCCAAGAAAATTTCCTACATATATGATGTGTTCATATCATGTATGATCTTATGTATACTTTATGTATGATCTTATGTATACTTTATGTATATGCTTTCATGTTTACGTTACTTGGTCAAGTTGATATATGTTGAATGCTTAAGAGTTTGGAATTGAATCGGATTATCTTGCATCACTAATTCACCCCCTCTCAATGATTGTACCTCTAATATTTGGTATCATAGCTAGGACCTTCATTATAATTTTAACCACTTGAAGGTGATCTAAGGTACAATATGGGTAAAAATTAATGTTTTTTAAATGAAAAGAACATCATGGATGATAAAGAAGTGTTATATGATAGTAAGGAAGAAGAAGTTGATCTAGAAACTGAGTTCATGGGTGTACTTGTTCAACTGAAGAAGCAAAAGAAGATGAATCATAAAATGAGGAATATGATCAAACATATTGAGTCACAAGTTAGGTCTTTTGAATGGAGTTTGTTAGGCCAGTCTATGAGAGAGGAAAAGGATAATCAAGAAGTGATATATTCTATGGAAGAGCAATCATGTAGATTGAAATTTGACATGACTAAAGAATCTAAGGAGGATAAGTAGACCATCAAAGATCTTAGAATTAAATTAGAGGCTACAATTTCAAACATGAGAGCTAAAGAATATGAATTTATGTAATTGAATGTTAATCTTTTTTCCCTGAAAGGATGAGTATGAAAAGCTCATAACTAGGATACACAAGATTGAATAAGAACAAAAGAGATTAGAACAAGGAAAAGAGGATGGTATCATGAATGCCCACAAGTTAAATTAGGTCAAAGGTAAAATGAAGAAGCCAATCAGACAACTAAATGATTCAAGGTATACCAAATCTATTATCAACCATTGTTTTTTATCATCTTATTGGCCTAAGGTCAAAATAATATATAAGAAGATGCAATGAGTCAAGGCAGATCATGGTCATATTAAAAAAAAGTATGGAAGACATTGTTTTATATAGTTGTTAAAGAGTTGGTCACATTGCTAGGTATTACAAGGACAAGTTGAATGAGTTTTCAAAGTAAAATAAGGTGTATGGAGATCCTAATATGCAAGGAAGAAGTCAAAAATGGTTGTGTAAACCTCAAACTATTAGGAGAGATCATATAGACAACAAATATGGTTTATTTTCCATGATTGACATTAAGAAAAGTCTAAATATTTTGTTGTCTACATTTATTGACAAGTCTGAAGAAAAGAATGAAGTCAATGATCCATTCAAAGTCAGTTTGATGATGAGGTAGGATTGAAACTAAAATGTCAGTATGGAGATATGGAAGTCTCCTATGTTTTGGGACTTTTAGTCTCATTATGTCAAAGGGGAGTCTCTCTCTAGGATTTAAGGAGACACTTTACAGAAAGAGGAAACATGGTGGATGCTTTTTGGGTCTTGGCTAGTATTACATGACAATAAATCCATTGAGGTGAGTTTCTATAATAGTTTGAGGTATGAAAAACAAAGTATAATTTTATGCTCCTTTGTGTTGATTTAGTTCATGAGGATTCATGTTATGATATGCAAGAGGTAATTCTTAGTGTAAAGAGAGAGACCTTTAAGGGATAAAGATTGTGAAGATGAGTTGTAGTAGAAGAAAGGTATGATACAATCAGATTTAATCTATAGTTGGTCTCTTGATATATATTTATTCGGTGTAGTGCCTTGAAATTAATTTGGAGTTTGGTTTTAAATGAGTAAATATACATTATGTTTATTCTTATTTTTCTAATCATTATTATGGTGATTCTTGAAAGAGGACTTGTGAAACCTAGAAGTTCAAAATTTGTATAAATTTAGGGAGAGATAACTTAGATGTCTTGAGTATGGTGTGATGTTTTTACATGTTTCTTGTGAGAAATATGTTTTAAGGAGTAGATCTTGGTTGTATGTGTGGTCATGATCTAAGGGGGAGCATTTGTGACATGATTCAGTTCAATAAGATTGTGTTATCTGGTATGTTTCATCAACTCAAGTGGAATAACATAGATAAACATGGGAAATCAAGGATGATGAGTTATGAAGGTGTATTAGTGGCATAAAAGGTGTGATGACTTTATTCATATGTGTTCTAGGTGATTTAAAGCCTTGTATGTTTTTTGTGTGCAATTAGAGAATTTTGTTTACTCTCAGGTTTCTTAGTTTATGCTTAAGGGTATGCAGGTCAAAAAACCATGGTATAAGATGTATATATTCCCAAAGTATTATGAGCTAAAAATTTGGTCCAAAAGTGTGCATTGGTGACCTACAAGTGTGGAATAAGTTTCAGGTGATGGCATTGACTAGAAGATAGTATGTTGACGATTTTTATTTTACAAACCTAGTGTTTTGGCCTTTGTTGAAAAAGTGTTTTGCCTACAGAGTTTATTTTTGAGGTAGATTAATCAATTAAAATGTCCAAATGGTTTCTCTTTGATAGTCTTCTGGAAGTGCATGATTAGTTTCATGGAGGATTTGTGCAAATGGAGCACTAATTGGCTAATATGTTTGTGAAGGAAGTATCTTTCAAAAGAAAATATGAGTTTTAATTTTTGGAATGGATGAGGAGGCATATGATAATGTTTTAGATATGTATTTCAAGGTCATGAGGGTATCTATAAATAGATTTATGGGTTTTGTAATGTTTAGGTAGGGTTATTAGGCCTCTAAGCAAGGCTAGTGAAAAGAAAAGATGTTTTTGGTCATTTTCTCCAAATGAAAAAGGTATGGTTATTCCTAAATGAGTTTTTTTTTTTTTTTTTTTTTGCATCTTTTCTATTTGAATATCAGCTTGTTCATCTATTGGTAATCATGGAGGTAGCCTAATGTGAGAAGGTATAAAGGCAAGTGTGTTGTTTCATCATAATTGGAGATGGTATGAAGGTGATCAAATGATGCCTAAGCACAAGTGACTTAAGGGGAGTCCCTCTTAAAAAAAATTTAGGTGAGTTTAAGCATTTTTTGGTGTTTATGTGTTTTTTGTCTTCATAAAGTATAGTATGATAAAAAAAGGTGTAGTCATGGAGCATGATTGACAATTTTAAGATAAGAAGAGGTATGGGAAATGTTTGGAGGAGTTTGTATCATCTCTCAAATGTGGTCCTTTACTATTTTTAGTCCTTGAAGTCTTTTTAGGTTTGTAGGATCAGGAGTTGAGCCCACTTTGTCATTATGTCAAAGGCAAAAAGGTACTTGAAGAGAGAGAGATAGAGATTGAGAATAAGCTTTGTATTGATGTGTGACATCAATGGCAAAGGGTAAGACTATTGGAGGTTTGTCAATTATGTCTCCAAGGTGAACAAGGATGTTGATGAGGTTTCATGTATGCGAGAATGATAATGACAAAGTGTGTTTTATTATGCTTTAGTGTTATTGCATGGTTCTTTAGTGTTTGACTTGGATAGGCAATTGATGGATGATATTGATAGTATAGACATGTTGAAGATACCATATTAGATGTTATTAGTTCTTATAGTGCTTATGAAAATGAATGGAATTCATTAGAATAGTCATATGAATGTCTAAGGTTAACTAGTCATCTTGATAGATAAGGCTAAGTAAGTAGTTTGATGACACCATATTTCAAATGTATGAAGGTTTTAAGAGCCATTTTATACATGGATAGATTATTATATAAAAGGTGATCATATGGTTCAAATTTCAATCCATTAGGTTGAATGTATCAAAAGTTATTATGGTGTAAATTTGGCTTCTTAGAACAGAGTCCAACAATGTTCACTAAGTGTTTTAACAGTTTTTGGAATATTGGGGGTTTAATCCTAAATTAGTTAAAGGATATAGATTGATACATAATTAAATAATATGTAATAAATAAACTACTAATTCATGGAATTTAATGATAATTTGACCTTTTCTAAAAATAATATTGAGAGATAAAATTAAACTTATCTTATTTTATATTGATCCAACTGAGATATGTTTTGATATTCACTATGCAGGCCTAGGACTCTATCATAAATAGGATTATGGATTTCAAATTTTTATTGGATAGGAGCATCAAAAGTGGATAGGAGTGGCACTAGCACTATATTCCTTGTTTGATGCTATTGTCCTAAGGAGATAAGTTTTTTGTGTTTTGTTTGGTAGGTTTGTGTGACACTGTCTCTAAATTTTCAAAGCCTCATTGTCAACGGTGTTCCCTATAGATCTTATTTTATTTGTTTTTATGCTTTTAATTAATTTGAACAAAACTTTGGTAAATAGGTAAAATGGGTTAGTGGTATAATATTCACTAGATGTGATTCACACCCTGTGTATGGGCACGCAGCCTACATACCAATACTCTGAAGAGAGATCAAGCCAAATGTAGTTCTCCCTTTAAAAGTGCTTAGCTAAATTGTGGTATGATAATTCAAGAAATTCTATATTAGATTCACATTAGGATTGCTAGGGACTAATGTAGATATTTATATTATGTTTAGGACTATACTGGATGGCTATATGCAAAGAATAGGGAAAATTTCCTAAGTGGTTTCACTTGTATTCTTGCTTGCTTGATAATATTTGCCATCCCTTTCTAAATTATATTTTAATGTGATTTATAAGGATCTAATAGTCATGTATTGAATTTTCTTGAATTAGGCCAACAAGGCTAAGGATGGGAAATCAGAAGGAATTGATCATTCAGGCTAGAAATGAGCTTGCACAATAGTACCATCAATGATACTATCCTAGTTAGGTACTATTATCTTCAATAGATAGGACCTTTGGGGATGGATTGGTCATAAAGAGAGTGTCTTATATCTACTAGGGTTAAGCTTAGAAGGCTATAGATGACTATAAATCATTGAAAATAAGCTTATGAGGGTCATGAGAGCAAACAAGAGGGACCTATGGGTTGGGTGTCATTAGCCATGCTCAAGTTACCATTTTTTTTTAGTTTAAACGAATACATTCCCCCCCCCTTTATTTCAGTGATGCATTAAACAAAAATACTAGGATAAACAAAAAATGGAAAGCATACCTGAACTTACTTGCAAGGGTCAAGATCATGAAGTTATGTGATGTTGGGTGCACATAGAAGAACATGCTATGAAGTGTAAATCTAAAACTAAAAACAAAGAGTAGATTAGTTCTTACTAGATACACCATATCGAATATAAGAATGTACAAAGCTAGGTAAAAGAGAGGAATAGAAAGGAATGAATACACCTTATTAGGTATGTGGACCAATACAAAACCTATTATGATGCTAAGTGATGATGATTAATTGTAGATGTGTGTTATACCAAGAGTAATATCATGAATAGAGATGAGTGCTCAACTCCCTAGAAGTGGATCAAGAATTCAAAGGTTGGCCCTTTGGCTCCATCATCACCTACTAAGTGAAGTTATGTGGTCATGAATATGTTGATCAATGTTTATACTATGTGTTTAATCCCTCTAAATAGGTGGCTTAAGAATATAAAGTCTATCTAGACCTTTGGCTCTATCATTTACCCATGAAGTGGAGCTATGAACTGATACCAATATGAAGAAGTATGTCATATGAGATGGCTTCTGAATCCCATGAATGTTGTAGATATATGTCAATGTGGTATGTATATCCAAATCTATGCTACAAACTAGGCCACTCTTGGCCATTCTAAAATAAGTAGATTAGGCTTATATGAAAGCCACACTAAAACTAAGAATCTAGCTTATGTGGAAGCCACTCAAGAAGTCAAGAACTTAGGAATTCAGAAGTTAGGCTTGTATGAAATCCAAACCAAAATGATGCCAACCACCTATAAATGGATTAAGACATGCAACTGCTAAGAGTGCCTATGTAATTCTAAACTCAAAAATAAAGAAAACAAATGTGCCACACACATTGCCACCAATCAATGGTGTCTGAAACATGGATTCTCGTCTATAAGTTATACCAACTGCTCTATCTAAACCATCATGTCACACATTATACCCCCTTATATGTATATTCTCTAAGCATAACTATATATATTGATGACTATGGCCTAAACTATAGTTGATAAAACTGTAATTAAACTTACCTTTTTGTCCATTTCTAGAAAATCTAGTTTTTTTTCTATTTGGATAAGAGCATTGGAAATGAGTAGAAGCACCACTATCATTATAGTCTAGTCTTGGTGTTGTTGTCTTAGAGAAAATTTGATGATTATTTTATATTCTTGACTATTTCCCTAGTCTGTTTTGATTGGTTTTTATTGTAAGTGTTCTAAAACTAGATTTTTTGGTTGGTATAAGTTTTAATCTCTATGAGAAAACCCCTATTTATTTCCCCCTCTTCTAAGGGTAACAATGGAGACCTTGAAATGACTACCCTAAGAATAAATATCCCTGTAAGTGTGTTATGATACATGGATACATGATATATCAATGATAATCAACAAGATATCTCAAAATATAGCATGGGTTATAGTGAGAGATTTTTAGATCAACAGGGGTATGCCTAAATACATATATACATATAACAATGTAATATCATGTGTAATTTACTAAACTAGAATTTAAAGTTTGCTTAGTTTTTAGTTGTTAGTTGGAGGGATGGAGCATGATGTCCATCATGACATCCAATAAAACATGAATAATGCATGATATTGATCATGAAATTACAAACAAATGAAAGAAATCAAACAAAAATCATACAAGGCAAACAACAAGAAGTGTACAAGAGCAGCCAAGGGGCCAAGAAAACAAGGGATATGGGCATATGTCACTCAAAATAAAAAGAAAGCATACAAGGCATGTTCAAATTTCACATACACATACAATTAAAATAGACAAGTTAACATGGAAGCCACAATCACATACATGAGTAAAAGCCAAGGGCATTGGCAAATGTCGTAAATCACACACATGAATAAAATAAAATAACATTAGCAAATCTCCTAAGTAACATATAGGAGACAAACAAGAAACAATAAATTCAATCACATCAAGCTAATGCAAAGTTAGAAAATAAATCATGTAAGAAGTTGGAATTACAAACACATCTAACTAATGAAAATCAAGAAGTGAATGTATGCAAGACATGTTAGTACATGACTAGGTATATGAAAAGAAATACATAAATGCTATATATTAGTGAGTGTTGATAGAGTAATGTACGTAATATAGTAAATAATATTCATTAACATGATAACTAGAGTGTGTGGTGTAGGAATTACATAACCTAGATGGTGTAGTCATGTAGAAGATGCCCCCAGTGGGTATGTATATTAATGTATATCTTGATGTAAAAGCAGGATGCCCCCTCACTAGGTAGAGTGAAGCAATCAAAGAGCTGGATGTCACTACACACACTCAAAGAAGATCAAGTGAAGCATGGTAATGTAGATAAATTAACAAGTATTAGAATAGAATAGTAAAATGTAAGTCTAACATGATAGTATAAATGTAAATCATGGATGATGCATACATCAAAATATTTTTGGTGGTTTTGTATTATTGGCATGTTTTTATATTTTGAAATATTTGAATGTTTTTACATTTTTGATATTATGAGATATGTACAATCAAGGATAAGGAACTATGTACAAGTGAAATTTAGAAGAGATGATGATAATCGATGAGTCTCATGGGAGACTCCTTATCATAGTCTCTTATATCAAGGAGAGGGATTATGGTGATCATGAAGCATGATGAAAATGTTGAGATTGTGGCTCTAAAAGTTGTATATGCTATAAATGATCTAAAATATCTAAAGTAGAAACCAACTATGGGGTCCCCCTATAACTTTGAGAAGTGGATACAACTATAGGGATCTTAGGGACCCATCTAGTATTAGGATCTCTCTAAACATGTTTTTTACGTGTAGATGCATGAGATATCAATCAGACTACCTTGGGTGTGAATATTGTATTTGGAAGCTATTTAGAATATTGAATATGTGGAGGTGTATCAACCCTATATGATGGTGATGGATGCCTCAACTATTTCTAAATCTACACTAGAAGAAGAACTATAAGTGATGGAAAAGTTAGAGCTGAAAGTTGTGCTAAAACTAGTGATTGTATTGTAGAAGATGGATCTAAAGTGGGGAGTGGGAACTCATATGGAACTCCACAAACTATAATAACCTAATTAGTGTGAATGAATTTCATGTATATATGAACTATAAAAGGTTTTTCTAAAATTTCATGAATCCATGGTCAACCAAGTAACATATCAAAAATTCCTACACTAGGAACAATAGTGAAAGGTGTGGCAACGTCAGTCAGACCAACTTATAGAGGAAGTATAATCTCACCCAATGAACTATATATATTCCCACTAAATCAACTAATAACTATGTATATTGGTGTAATATCTTACTCTAAATTTCCCAAATGCTATAATAATGTCATAGTACACATGTTAACATTGGATCCATTATATATAAGGTAACACAATGAATATGATGATTATAAATGTTAGATCTAATTAAGGGTGCATGATAATCCAAATAATCCTCAATAATATCTTGCTCTAAGAAGGAGATGGAAGGTCTAGACGAAACTTTGAAATTATATACACCAATCACGTTGCTTAAAGGATGTATCTCAGCTGAAGGTGCCTTGTATGTATCCAATGGTGGATGTGCATGATATGCATGGTGAACCCCTGATGTGTCCCATGTCTCCTATTTCAAATGATATAAATAAGGATCTTAAAATATTTTCAATGATTTATCTTTTGTTTTCTTTTTCAGAGGAGGATAAACTAAAGTTCCAAGATCAATATGATTGTCATCTATTAAATCCTTATCTTGTGTCTTAAAATGATGCATATGATTGTTGTATGGCTTGGTGCCCTATGAAACTTGCAAAACATGTGCTGATCATATCCCCATGGAAAATAATTTATTGGGTGAACTTCTTGAATAAGAGGAAAATATATGATGTTACAATCCAATAGTTACATTAAAACTTTAGCTGGAGAAACTACTAGATTGGTAAATGTATACCAAGCAGGTGTTGATAAAACCACTCACTGTGGGGGCTCTAAATCCATATTAATTGTAGGTTGATTCTGACTCTTGTTATCATTGACCTTTAATTTGTATGGGACTTTATTTTTACTCTTGTTTTTTATGTTTGAGATACTTTTGTATTTGAGTTTGCCCATTTAAATGAACTTTACTTCTCTTTCCTTTAGTGTGTGACACAACATAGTGAAGGAAGAGAATATTTTTAAGATAATTGATTCATGAAAATTTGGTAGAAGACTCTGTTTGAAGAGATCTTGTAACTCTTGATTAGCCATGGGGTTAGTAATCTTAGCCAAGATAGTCTTATATTGAAGAACATAATTTATGAGATTCTCATTTGACCTTTGTTTTTTTTGTGCAACTTGAGCATATGAAACCTTATCACCAATGTTGATGCTAAAGTGTGCTAATAACATGTTAGCTAAAGGATTGAATGCATTGACCAGCTAGTTTAGTAGACTATAGAACCATTATAAAGCATAATCCTCTAGGCTCCATGGAAATAGCTTGGTAAGTAGCTAGTCATTTGGTACATAGTCCAAACATGCTCCACAAAATGATCTTAAATGTGTCTCTAGATCACCCTTGCCATCATAAAGAGTAATCTTGGGTTGAAAAAAACCTTATGGCAAGGGTGTAGAAGCAATGTGACATACCAATGGTGTATGTATAAGAGAAAAAGAATCCAAAGCTTACATAGGTCTAGTGGCACCTTGATCAAGATGTAGTACCTTGGATTGAATATATCTTATCTTTTACACAAGGGCTACCACATCAATATATATATATATATATATATATATATATATATATATATATATATATATATATAATAGTTGTAGCTAGTGGCATAGAGGTAGGATTGGCTGCTATAGGGGTTGTTGAGACATAGTTACCCCCGTAGTGTCCTTTAGAATTGGATGCTTTGTGGTTTGACAAGATTGACCATTGTTTGATCTATGTGTTTCCTCTTGTAGAATTCTAAGAATGTCATCTTGCATATCAGGATGTTTGGTTAAAATTTATTGAAGTTATCCTTTACTAATTTCATCAAAACCAATATATTGGGCCATTGTTAAAGTAGGAAAACAATTTGAAATGTGTTTGATTGTTTTTCAATAAGTTTTAATAGGCAAAGTGATAGAAATGTAAAGTAATAAATATAGGAACTTTAATGTCCTAAAAATAGTGAATTGAAAATTGTGAAAAAAGGATATGGAACTCCCAAACATGTAAGGTGATAACTCAAGAAGAGAAAAGGGTCTTATTCAATAATTTTCAGAATGTTGGGGTTTATTCCTAATTTAATTAAAGGGTTTGGATTGATAAATTAGTAAATAATATGTAATAAATAAGATACTAATTTATGGAATTTAATTACAATTTGACCTTTTCTAAATATAGTAATGAGATAAATAAAATTAAACTTATCTTATTTTATATTGATCCAACTAAGACAAGTTCTGATATTCATTATGCATGCCTAGGACACTGTCACAAACAAGATTCTATATTTTTTTTTCTTATTGGATAGGAGTGTTGAAAGTGGACAAGAGTGGCACTGACATTGTAGTCCTTAACTATATTTGTTTTTCTAAGGAGATAATCTTTCTAGGATTTGTTTGGTAGGTTTGTGTGACATTGTTTCTAAATTTACAAAGCCTCACTATCAATAGTGCTCCTTGTAGATCTACTTTTATCTATTTATATGCCTTCAATGCATTTGAACAAAACTTTATTAAATAGGAAAAAGGGTTTAGTGTGTGTAAGATGCACTGAACATGTTTCACACCTCCTGTGTGGGCACACTACTTACATGCTAATACTCTGAAGAGGGATCAATCCATATGTAGTTCTCCCTTTGAAAGTTCTTGATGCAATTATGGTATGAGAATGCATGAAATTATAGAGTAGATGCACTTGAGGATGGCTAGGGATTGATGCAGAGATTTATCTATGATTAGAACCATACTAGATGGCTATATGTAGAGAATAGGGAAGATTGTCTAAGTGTTTTCACTTGCATTCTTTCTTACTTGATAATATTTTCCAAACCTTTCTAAATGATCTTTGAATGGGATTTTATAAGGATCTATTAGTCATGGATTAAATTTGCTCACATTAGGCTGACAAGGCTAAGGATGGGAAACTAAAAATAATTTACCATTGGGGCTAGAAATGAGTTTGGACAATAGTGCCAAAAGTTTATAATAGTGGCACCAATGCTCCTATCCTAGTTGGGTTCTATTGTCATGGGTAGACACGCCCTGGGGGGGAGGAATTGGTAATGAAGAGAGGGTCCTAGATCCACTAGGGTCAAGTCTAGAAGGCTAAGAATGATTGAGAATTAGTGAAAATAATCCTATGAGGGTCATGAGGTCAAGCAAGAGGGAGCTATGGGTTGGTTGTCATTATCCATGCTCAAGTTACCATTTTTTGCATTTTATATGACTACACTAAGTTTGTATACTTAACTAATTTTGTAAGAGGAGATCTATGGATAGGATTTAATCAAATGATGAAGATATATGGGTATCATTTAATTTTATTGGATAAGGATGAAATGGAGTGGATTAAAGGCAAATGGTCAAGTTTACACAAGCTAAGGACATGTGTCACAATCATGGAGTCTGAGTAGTAGATATAAGGTAAGCATCTAATAGAATATATGAAGATCCAATGATGAGCATATGATCATGAATAGATGATCCAATAGTGTATATTAAGTCAAAATTTCAAAGGATGATCATAATATTCATGGGGCTAAAAAGTGGTGAAAGCTCATTGGAGTCAACTAGTCCTTGTACATAGAGGGCACATGGAGTTATCAAGTGACACAATCATGGAAACTCTGATTGCAGATCAATGATGAAAATTACAAGATAAATTAAGGCTAATATGATGAGATAAATGGTGTATATTTATTAAACATTTCTAAGGACCATGAGATGAGGTCAACATGTCTGATGTTTAACACTTGCTTAGTGACCCTTGGAATTTGAATATTCAAATTAATGAGGGAAAACCAATCTACAGTATTTGAGCTATATCTTTTGATACATGAAGAATTTATTCATGGTGTAATATTAAATGTTCTATATGACTCTAGGGCACATCCAAAGACACTTTTTAGAAGGTTTAAATGTTTCAATAATCAAATATTTTGAGCTCCAAAGTTGACTGTGTGTTTGACCATATTCTACAAGTGACCTAAGAAAGATAATTGATTTTTTATTGATAACATTTCAATGTATCAAGATGAAATATATATTGGAGAGTGTGATATAATCCATGATAAATATTTTTTTGGATTTTTGAGGTTTTAATAATTCATCTTCTATATGAATCTTAAAATTTGACTGTGTTTGTTGAATGCACTAGTAGTTTGAGTGCCCTAATTGTAGAGGCAAGTTGAAGGTTTTCTGAGCATAATTAAGGAAAAAAATGAATATGAAGATGTCAATAAAGTATCAAATGTTTATGAGAATAAATTTTTTGTCATGTTATGTCCCTAATCAAATATATAGAGTGAAAATATCTTGACTATATTTTGACTGTGTGTAACCACTTTGAGTGGTCATATTGAGAGAATTGAATTGAGTGCTTAGAGCCTATGTTAAAGTGTATAAATAACATGGAGGTATATAAGAGGTCTTGAATTTTTAAACCATGTCATATAATCATATGTATATGTGAAATATTTACATGTTTTCTTCAGAAGTTTGAGACTTTGTTTCCTATGTATGAAATCCTACAGAGTAAGGAAACCTAATTGGTAAGTTCAAGGTGTGATTTAGTGTTCCAGTTAGCATAGACCCATATGGGAGTAAGAAAGGATATATTTTATATAGTTTTGATATGTTTGAATTATTGTTAAAGGATGAAGGTGGTACAAGTAGTCTCTCATGTAACATGTGAGTTTGAAGGCCTAATTGTTTTAGGTCTAACCAAGACCTAATGGTGGTTTGGTGTTAATGAGGTAATGGATGACCTAAATAATGTGTGGTTATTACATGTAATGTGTATGAGAACCTATTTCAAAGGTATAATAATTACGTAAATCATCTTTCCTGGCCAAGATGGGCAAAAGGAAGAAAGTGGTATAAGTACAAGACATAATTAGACTAATTATGCTAGTTATGGGAGCAAGGATTTAAGCAAATTAGAGAACATTTGAAAGAGAAGGTACATGTCACTAATGACCAATAGAGAGTGAATAGTATTAGACATGCTTGTTTGATCAAGGTGATGAAGGTGAAAACATAGGTCATTAGACCTAATAAGCCTAGAAGAGGTAGATTGAGCGAGTAATCCCTAGATACTGATTGAGTAAGTGTGCTTAGTGGATGGATTGAAGAGAAAAGTAGGTTGAGGATTGTGTGTATGAGTTATAGGTAATGTTCTATTGTTGTGATAAGATTAGTTTTAGGTTTTTAGATTGTGTATGTGATAATAAGTGAAGAGTGATCTAAAAGGGTGTTTTGGATGCATTACTTATGTGTGAAAGTTTGTGACAATGTAAAAGCGAAAGAGAACAAGTATGAAAAGTTCATCATTAGGTGTAAATGACATCAGATGAGATGTGGAGATCAGATCAAGCTATATGAGTGGGTGCTTGGTTTCCTAGAGGGTTGTTTCTTCGTTGTGCTATGAGTGTCTCACTAAATTAAGGAGTGGTTGTTCTTTGTTCAGTTGGTACTGGTCTAAATGTTGGATCTCATTTTATAGAACTATAGTCCATATTTAAAGGTTATATGGGTTTTATACCCAAATATGGTTTCCCGAATATATGATGTGTTCATATTATGTATGCTTTGATGTATTTTTTTCATGTTTGTGTTGTTTGATCAAGTTGATATATGTTGAATGTTCAAGGGTTGGGAATTGAACTGGATTATCTTGCATCACTAATTCACACCCCCCCCCTCAATGATTATAATTATAGCAACATTAATAAGAGAACCTATTGATTATTTGTGAGGACTAATTGAGTCATGAATTAATCCTAGTCAAGGTGACTAGCGTGAACCTTAATATGCTAGCTTTGTGTATCATGAAGACCTTGAAGGGAGATGGTGAAATCCTAGTTATAAAGAGATAATAATATTGAAATGAAAGTGTAAGTGAGACTTAAGAGACTCATAAATTGTGTGAAAAATTATTAGAAGGATAATAATATTAAAATACCATGAACACCTTGGAGAGCCTTAAAATGATCAAGCAGACTCAAATGTACACCTATGGGATAATTCTAAGAGAGTGAGTTGAAAAGGGTAGGTTTTTAAATAAGGATGGATTTATGAGGTTTAAAAATGATATAAATATCATGAATATGTCATATTTTATGCAAGGAATATTGTTTTGATATTCAACCATAGATCATCAAATTCCAAAAAACCAAAAGTTTATAGTTCTACCTATACCCTATTTATTTGAACACAATCATGTATGAGAGTGAATAGAGAGACTTTTGTCCAAATAATGAATATAAAAGATGGTGATGTTGTATAAGGTTTTTTTTTTTGGAGTTATATAAGGTTTTTCAATGTTTGGAAAACCCTCATGTAACCTAAAAACTTAGTCAAACCTCTAGGTCTGATGTTATAGTCTTGTACACACCATATGTACCTAGCCAAGCAAGGAATGAGAAGAGTTGAGTATATTTGTACTCTTGTAGAGCCTCTTTTAGTATATTGACTTGTTTTATGATGTTTTCAGCCTAAAATAACCATAATAAAGCATTATAAATTGAAAATGTTTTGAGAAACCACTACAATTACCTCTCGAGCATGGATAAACACCTAAGCTAGAGTTTTGGTCATTTCATGGTTCACCCATCTTTACAAGTTTTCATAACCCTAAATTGGACATGGAGCATGTTTAGTCAGGTATGCAAAGTGAATCAAAAAATTATTTTTATTTTCACATGTATAGGCATTGATTAGAGCCAAAACTCAATTTCTAGTCCTAGAGGCCTAATTAAGGACTAATTGGAGAGAGGGAAAAATGGTTTATAAGTGTACTTTCACTTGATGTCAGGTCATGAAATTTTGCACATATATGTAAGGGTATACTAGGTATTAAAAATTATGCTTATTTTTCAAAGATAATCAGTATATTATTCTACATAAGGAGGTTTATGGATTTTGAGGGTTATAAGTAATTAAAGGCACATATGGGATTTTGGTGCAAAGTGTGTTATTGGGGAGTGTTTGATGTATCCAAATTAGTTTATTCAAGTTTATAAATGCCTAGATAGGTCTCTCATGTTAAATAATTCTAGTCATGAGGATAAAATCAAAATTTGAGGAGTTTAATCAAGATAGGCTTATTAAGACTAATGGGTTTGAAGGCACATAAGGAGTTATGTAAATAATAATCACTATAACATTAATATGATGAGATAGTAATTATATTAAAGGTGTGAAATAGAATAAAAAATGGATTTTTAAGTTATTTTATGACCAAGAATTCTATTTGTCATTCCTCATAATCTAATATGGGCACTTTTGAATGGATGATGAATCATTGAAATTTCCTACAACTCTCTTGAAAACCATGATTAGGAAAAGATGACACATGTTGAAGGACCTCATATCTATTAAATTGAAAACTTTATTAATTTTAAATTGATGTTTAATGAAGGACACTTGTCAATTTCTCTTTTCTGCGCCCCTTTCTCTCTCTCCTTTACTCTTATTCTCTATAAATACAACCTTTTCTAGTTCCATATGGATCCTTTTGTTGGGTATGGTGAAGCCCTGATAAACTGAACACTTTTACTATCCTTTGTAATAAGGAATAAATTTGATACTTACCTCCTCACATTCTTGTAACTAGTGTGCTTGTATGATTGTTGATTAATGTTAGTAGTAGTAATTGTACTCTCTCTCATTTGTCCTTTCCTACCTATTTTCAAAGGGATTATCTTATTATGGGTGATATTGTGAGTTTGATACAGTTATGTATGGTTTTAAAGTGTATTTTTAGTCATTAGTTCCTTACTTGGACCTCTTGACCAACCCTCTCATTTAATGTATTGGATATGACCTTTATGTTGAAATATTCATGGTTGAAGGTCCTTATTTTGAGAAGTGTGATCAAGTTCAAGCCTAATATTTATTCAAAGTGCATGATAGTCAATTGGAGGGTGTTTGATTTGGTGTATCACCTCCTTAGAAAATTTTATTTTATGTATTTTCTCTCCCTTTTCCTATGCAAGAAAATAATGTATAATTGAGATCTTAATTGATACATCAAGGGAGATGGCGCTATAATTTAGATGTTTAGTCTACTTTAAGCTCACCCACAACATAAGACTAATTATGTTGTATATAAAAATTAAGAGGGCTTGAATCACCCTCTCAAGGGTGAAAATTCGAGGTATAACAAGACTTGTAAACAACATAAATCTCAACAATATGAGAGCCATATAATGATAAAGTCTATGAATAATATCTATCACCTATTAATAAAATTTCCCAAACATAGTAATGTTAGTGAGTAGATGAAATTAAAATTTCTTAATCACTAGTAAAGTTTACATATCTAACATTAAATTGATGAATTCCTATAGAATGCATGTGTGATATATAAATAATATGTTAATTAATAATCATGGGATAAAAACACATATTATAAACATGTACGATAGATCTATAATCATTCTTAGGTCCTATTTTTTTGTATTTTGAAGAATTTGCATGTGTACGCATGCTCACAAGCATGTGTGCACGTTAACGTGCGCACACATGCTTGCACACATGCACACGCGTATGCGCGCGCGCGCGCACGCGCGCGCACACACACACACACACACACACACACACACACACACACACACACACACACACACACACAATTTTGAAATATATGTTTCTTTTATATTTTTAAAATATTGAAACCAAAAAACTTTTAAACTAGAATGAATAAATTTTTAAAAAGTAGAATATGTTAAAAATATATAAATATTTCACAACATGTGTCAATATAAGAATTTCATTATAAAGTATTATGAAAAAACATGACTATGATACTTCCATTAAATGTGAATTTAATCATTGAATAATCTATACGAAATTAAGAATGTATGTATAGGTTTGATTTTAAATTATCATGTCATGAAATGTATAATTATCGAAATATGCCATATGTATGAAAAACAAACCTATGAAATGACTGATTTTGCATGAACAACACATATTTAAAATGAGTGAGTAATCCTAAAATTAGAATAATTAAGGATTTGTCTACTAAAAATATGATATATAGGCAAAATATGAGAAATGACATGATTGAGCAATTGGGACAATAATGTTACTTATTCCTATCTTATACCAATCAACTATTTCATAAATGAAAAGTGACAATGTGTTAGTGTAGACTATGACAGAAAATTCATAAATGGAAATTTTTATTATAATTTGATCACTTTTTTTTATTTTTCATATGTGTAAATAGAAGTAGAAGGCCCAAGAGGTGAACAAGTGAACAGGATCCAAGAGCTTCAAATAATTGATCAATTGATCGAACATGAATTCAAAGAGAAGAATAAGATGCAACAATCGATAAGTAACATATAGTCAACCTCTTTTTGAAGTCTTTAAATGTTATTTAAATTTTAAATTTTTTAGAAATGAAACTATAATTGAAAATTATTTTATTTCTAAACACATCACAATGCATTTGTATGTCTTATTTTGGACTTAAAAATTAGAACTTACCCTTATAAATACGAACAATAGGTAGGTCAAAATCCATCGAGAAGTCTTGTCCTCATCCTTATTATCCATCCACGCCACATAAATAACCATATTTTAGAATTAAAGCCACCCTTAGGTCATCCTTCATATCCTTTGGCTTCCTAGCATGTGGTCATCTACTTGAAATTTTTATAAATTCACATTCAATTTACTTATTATAAAAGTAAGAAAAAATTCAATCAAATGCTTATTACACAAGATCACATTGAGAAAAACATTCTTATTTTTTCAAAATTATGATCTATACACCTTAAGTAGTCATCATCCAGGTATCAATTCAATAGTATTGAACCCTAAATAAACTTGATCAATTATTCAAGCCAATTATAGATGCATTAATATATTCAACATATAAAATTATATAAATAACTTTAGTGGTAGAATGAAGGTTAGATATATATCTAGAGTATTTATATGTAAGCAATCCTCAATACAATTGGGTGTTGAAGTCTATCACAACTCCAACTAATAAATTTTTACTCCTTCATGTGATTTACTTCCT
>JARHVA010005742.1:267500-350000 GCA_037957365.1 Torreya grandis | reverse complement strand
CTTTCATTTTATGACTATCATTCTGTAAAAGATGAGTGAAATGACTAAACTTACATGCAATATGAAAATGGAAACATAATTTAGGGTTAAGACACAAATGATACAAACCGTAATATAGGCAAACCCTTGATGATATCCTTTTATTTTAGTAACAATACCTTGATTAAATACTAATTACATCTTATTCTACTATTTATTTGAATTTATGACCACTTGATCCATTTTTATATACCCTTGATTTTCATTGACCTTATGACCTCTTATCCATCTTATTTTCGATTCCCATATCTCATTAGATCAAAAAATTAATCATTTGGCTTCATAAATTCCATATCACTTTATTTTTTTTATAGTTTTAACTAACACAATTTCAATTTTCAGCCCAAATAGAATCACTAGACTTGAATAGAATTGCACAACACTCTTTTCCAAACTAGGAAAACATGTCCATTATTATTTTCTTCCTAGAAAATACATTTTATTAATATAAATCCATAATACTTCCAATTTTAATATTTCTCAATCATTTTTAATGTGAAAATAATGTTGTTCATGTAAAATATCTATTCTCAAGCCATATTTATTACACATGTGACATATTTTGAAAACTACGCATGAATAAATGAGAATAAAAAATAAAAAATAATTCATACTATTACTATTCTAGGATGCATCTGATATGATAGTGGCAGAAATTTTATCATATTTCACCTTAAAAATCTCTCCAATCACATTGTTATTGTGGAAACATGTTACAAGCTATTTAAATCTCCTTCATAAACTTCCATTTTGACACATTGATTCATTTTAGTTTCATCATTGTTGTTTTATTAAAAATTTAAGATACAAAAAAAATTATATAGATCAAAATATAAAAATATTAAAAACATGTAAATTTTCAAAATCAAGACCTAAACATGGTTAGCGATCTAGTTTAGATCTTTTTGAAAATGTTATTTATCTCATTATGTCTACTTATCATATTATTTATATATCACAAATGGATTTCAATGGTATACATAAGTATTGTGTAAGACATACAAAATTTTTTATAGCTTAAGTTGTAATTTCCTCTACCCATTAGCTATGATAAACTAGGGAAATTTTATCCAGTTGTAATAGTATGTAGGTGATAGTATTCAAAAAACATACTCTTGATATCTATATTATCTACACATGTGATCATAACATGTATATCTTAAATAGTGTATATGAACTGTATAGGATATGATCACATGACATATGTAATGGCTTAGACTACACTTATAGCTCTATGTTCCATTAACACTACTTGATTATACATAGTATAATACATGGTGTTTTTATATTATATTATCCATGTACTTTATTTTAAAAACATGACTGATGCATCTCTATGATATCTTGACTGATGTTTTTGATATTTTAATATTTAATTGATTCAACATTTGGCCCTATGTACAGTATGCAACATTTAAACATGCCATTTTCGTTGGCCATTATCCCTATGAGTGTGTTAAATTTGAACATGTCCCTTTATATAAAAATTATTAATGTGTATATTATGTAAAAATATTTTTTTTTGTGACATTTGAAAATGTCCCATTATTTGGCCCATGGGCTTGTCACTTGATATTTTTTTATCATTATTCTTGTTATATGTGTAGTTGTTGAGGTTGTTGAGTTTTACAAGTGACATAATCCATATCATGCACTCCTAATATTACATATTAATTCTATTTTTTATCCATGAGATTAATTAATACATCTCATATGCATTCACTCTTGTGTTACATATAAAGTACAAATATTAATATACAAACATATTTCACCTAAAAATGCTACATTTTTCACTAAGGCATATTCATTACATATACAAGTAAACTTTTATTTTGAGATGATTAAATGTTTAAGATACATTACCTAATATAAAAATTTGTTCATTTTAGTGGGCCTTTATTACATGAATCCTTTCTTTAAAGGGTTTCAAAAAATATTTTGACACAAATATAGTTTCATAAGTTAAAATAAAAAATTAGTCATTGGAACATATTATGGGGTTTATATTTCACGCACATGCACTCCATTTACACTTTATACATTATACAATTATACTGAGGAGGAGAAATATGTTCACTACACTATTTATATTCCTGTTACACAATTACAAACTCTATAATTTCAAATGGGGAATGATACTCATTCATGTCTAATCATATTATACATTATGTGCATATTGGTAGGTGTATGGAATATATCCATTCTATTTTGAATTTAAATTGTAATTTACAATTGAATCATAAGTCATGCAATGGTTGACTCAATTCTAAAAAGATAGTGCATAACTTGGAGATGAATATGACTCTAGATTTATGTGAGTGAATCCATTTTGGATTCCAACTCATTTCACATTTTGGGTTTACAAAAAGCTAACATAGATTGGGGTTTCATCATTTCTCAATGTGTGTCATTACTATTATACATGTTGGGGTTTGATCACCTATAATATTCTCCAATGGTTCAATAAGGAACTATTTTCATCAAGTTCTTATTCGAGGAAATAATTATTCAATGCTTCATGGAAGCATCATCACCATGAAAATTCAAAAAAGGGAAATATCCATTGTAGACATTTAGGTGTATTCCTTACATCTTGTATGTTAAGTTTTCAAATTCTCAAAAGTTTAAGAAAAATATTGATATTATCAAAATCTACCACAAATGTTTTTAAAGGTTCAAAGTTTCAATAAATTTCAAAAATTTAGAGTTTAATCATTTTAATATTTTAAATTTCAAAAGTAATAAAGTAAAAACTTCATGTGTTTCTAGGGGTTTGTAAAGTATATGGTGTCCTATGTGATTGAAATAAAAAATCAAAGACAAAGTGTGTCTTACATAATAAGGTATATACTTTACTTTAGTCTAGTAATTTCATGTCTACACTAAATATGAATATGTTTATTGACTAAAAGATGGTCAAGAATACATGATCATGTTTGATTTCATCCCTTTAATCCCTAATCAACTTGTTCACGCAATCATTAGCTATTTTTATACCACACTCTATCTTAAATATAATTAAAGATTTATTTTTAATCAAAGACCATCATGTGTTGCTTAAATAAATGTTATGATTAATAAAAATACATTTATTTATCTCTATGTCGTATTCTAGACTCATATAATAGTACCTACCCTTACACATAACAATGATAGTTAGGGTTTAATCTATTAGGTTTCCTGGTCCTTATCCTTATTATAAGTCAACATCATAGAAATGGTCATATTTTAAAAATAAACCATTCATTATTCATCACTATTATTCATAAGATCCTAACATTCTATCATGCATTTTGAATATCTATAAATCAGTTCACTTATTACACAACTTGGAAAAACTTCATTTAGAGGCTTATTAAACAATTACACATAAATAAACATATCACCATTATTTACATATTAGATGTCAATTATCTCAATAAATCCTCAACCAAGTCTTAGTTTAATTTTATGTAGATTTAACTCAATGCAGTCAAGTATTCAAGTTAATTATATATGCATTCATATAGTCAAAGGAGAAACTTATAAAAAGTATTTAGGTGGGATAATTACATGGATATTTACATCTTTGTATTAGTATTATTATGTAGGTAACACTAAACATAATGGTGTTTTGATCATAAATCAAACACTTAATAAATTTTTACTCATTAATATCATTTTTTATTTATTTAACACGCAATAGGTTTTTGAATCTAAAATAAATCCTTAATATAGTTGCATTCATTATAAAAGATAAAATTATTTCAAGCAGGCATATTTTACTTAGTTTCGAACATTCAACAAAAATAAAGAAACACTAGCCCTAGGATAGTAGGTCCCATCAGTATCAACCCTATTGGGTGTACATGTCCATGTAACATCTCAGGATAATCATCTAGGAACATTCTAGGTTTTGATTTTCGATGGTGTTTCTTCATTTTTATAGTCAATAAATTTAGCCAAACACATCAAAAAGGTAAGTATATCTATCTTTTGTATAGTTTAGTATTGTTTTTATTCATTCAATTTCATCAAATCTAATGGCTTATTTTAAATTTCCTATTTTTAAGTCTATTTACATCATGAAACTATATTCTATATATTTATAAGAATTAGGAATAATCCACCATAATTAATTCAAATAAATATAAAAGAATAATGTTTTAGATAATGGTACAATCAATATAGTTTATTTATATGGAAAAAAAGGTGTTAGGATATGTGAATGCGAGTTGCTTGAAGTAAGACATTCACTTATATATATTATGTTTTTAATTTAATAAATAATTTTGTGATGAACATTTACTTAGCATCTAAATAGAAAATTAAATTTTTGGGTTTGTAGTATTTTCATAAAACATAAAACATGAAGTCCCTGTCACTAGGGAATAAGGTTGTTAAGGGAATAATCAAATCAGGTTCAATAAGGATAGTTTGGAAATTAGAGAGGGGGTTAATTCAAATTTCATACCATATGACAAAATTTATGGTTTAGATTGGCTTGATGATTCCCAAGGTAACTCCATAAGGAATGGAAAATGTCTAACAAAAAGTTAGTGTTTTAATTGATGTAATCAATACAATTACATGTATGGAAAGACATATGTAGCTATCATTATTATGTGTTAGTAAGGTGGTTGATATGGATAATAAGGAAGTAATGATATTGAATATGAATAGGCAATAAATAGAATGTGTCCAAGGTGTATGAATTGGAAGTGATGCAAAGTAGGAAAAAAAATAATAAAAGAAAAATGTATAGTTTTAGGTTCAAAGAAATATTGATATAAAATGATATAAATTGGATCTATCTATAATGTAAACTTGATAGTAGTTTTTGTACCTAAGGAATGAATGTAAATTTGAAAAACTAGAAATTATGTATGATATAAATAATAGAATGTTAAATGAATAAATGTCCCATGTGAATATATCAAGTAAGACACTAACTGGAAGCACATTGATTATTTCAACATAGATGTGACACAAAATTTTGATGTGATACTTATGCGAGTGTTGAAGAGATAACATTGGGTATAAAAATGTAGGATTTTAGAGAAATTTCCTTATTTATATAATTTTTTGCTTTATTAGACATAAATTGAATGGAAATAAATAAAATTTTATTTTTATGAGAATTGTTTAGAAATCATTACTACACATGTGAAGTAATATATATGATAATTACAATGGTGATGAATATAAAAATGCATATATAGAAGTTTCTTGTTGTCACTATAGTCATGATCCTAGTGAGTTAAAGTGAAAACATTGTGACCACACCTGAATGTCACAAAACAATATTTTGGATTGACGATGTAGGTAAAACACACCCAATCATGATTAAGTTATTGAATTTCCAAAATGAGTGAAATTTAGTTTATGAATTATTAAGCAAGTTGGAAGACATGCTTGAAAATTAATATAGCCATATGATGGTATTATATATTTTTTTGTATTTTCAATGATTTTTTATCACCCCTAATAAATAATCACCCATATACCCTTGTTTTTTCTAAATATGAAATCATTAAATTAAATGAGAATGATGTTTTTAATCTCTTTTACCTAATATATTTATAATTGATATGATTTCATTACAATGTGTTCTTATTATATGATCATATAGTCATATGGGTAAAGATGATCATATTTACACATTTTATATTTATAAATTTTATTTAGTTATATGTGGATGGATAGGCCCCATATTCCAACCTCAGAACAATATAGAAGAAATGGTGTAAAATTAAACAAGAGGATAATTTTTTACAAAGTTGTAGAATGGTTTTGTGGGGATGGTAGGCATTGATGATATAAACTATTTAAAAGTGTTTAATATGATATACATCATATATATATAACTCATTTATAAGTCCCAAGTAGATTCTAAAATAGTATGTGTTGCTTATACTAGCTTTAAGTTTAGATATAAGGATATGTGGTTTGATTTACATGAGTTCATCATGATTGATATAATCATGAGATCCTAAAATTAAATAGATGAATGGGATACATTTTTTTTTGATCCATTATAATGGTATATATAATGGTTCTCCATGGTTTCATGCTTGTGGATGATCTAGATGGTGATATAAAGATACCCATGTATTAATTTTTCAACCTTTACTTACTAGTGTGTTTTTATAAGCATATAAAGTGAAAGAAATAAAACTTAATTGATACTTGTCAAGCAAAGGGAATAATCATATAGGAAAAAATAATTTCATATTATATTTTTTATGGGACATGCATATGGATTAAAATCACTTTTTTATCTCTTGATACCACACTGAAATGAGGGTCACCAATTCTAACTCTACCTAATCTCTACACCAACTCCCTTATATTTTAAAAATGTATATTATTTAATTATAGATTGTGTGATATATCATAATGGTGAGGCACTAAATTTATACATATTATTGATGGTAAGAATAACCTTAAAGCTTACCCAATGATATTTTAGAGAAGGAATATAAGGTAATCATAGAGGGAAATGATCCCAAGTAAGGTAAGGATTGGGGTTTCATATCTTGTGTTTTAGATTAAGTGTAGATATAATCATGCATTTATCAAATTCTATTATTACAATGTCTATACATGAGATCAATTTGACCATTCTAGAAATATCTCCCTTCATTAAGTTTCTTCTTGGCTAACATTTGAGATGGAAAGTTATATAGTGGGTTACATATAATTATCCTTACATGCCAAAATATTATTAAAATGAAAAACTCAACACTAACATTGTCCTTAAACATAATACATATATTTAATTCTATGAAAAACTAATAAAAATGATACAATGGATCATTAAAATGTTATTTCTCATGTCGGTGAAAATACAAATTAATATTTGATTTTGAAGAAAGTTTGCATGATGTTTAATAATATATAAATGCTCTTAAGAATAAGAAAGGTATAGTGACTTGTCAACCCCAATAGAGATAATTATAAAATAACATGTTCATGATGAAAATGAATTTTATATACACCTATTTTCTTTATTTTATCATCTTACTAACAATTTCTATTGTAGAGGCTTGTAAACTCATGAGTTTACATAAGTGCACATCCTAAGAGTGCACAACGAAAATGGTGGGATTGGATCATGGTACTTTGTAAGAGGTGTTTTCCTACTATTATTTCATACTTTCATTACTCTCATTATGAACTCATCTTATTCTATTTCCATCTTACCTTTCTGACTACTTTTCATTTTGTCTTAATAGCTACCCTATATTCCTACTATACTAGTCAAGTTGATAGAGTCTATTTCATGCCTAAACTTGTTTTTAATGGTTTAGTTTAGCTGATAAAATTATAAATTTTGTCCCTTCCATTTTTTATCATCCTACATAATATAGTTTTCATCAACTAAGATATTTTGTAATATTATTTGCCTTGAAAATAATGTTAACTTAGAGTTCAAGGTTAATTCTAGGTTGGGATCCATTTATATAAGGGTCTTATCATCATTCCCAAACATATAAAAGAACATATATGATCAAATATTGTAATAATTGCTACTCTTAATCAATAAAATAAGGATTTATGGCCTTAGATTATTATTTATTATTAAATTTTTGTTCTTGTTGAAGGACTTAAAATCTTAATAAGATAATTTGTGATAATGTGTCTTTGTATTTATAACCTGAAACTTAAAATATTGAGTTATTATTATTATTTGATGTATTCACCCTAAAACATATCTTGATAAATTACACTTGAGTTGAAGGGGAGATTAATATAATGACAATTTATCCCAAAGGTAACTATATATATCCCTATTGTCTTTCATTTATTTACTTATTAGATATATTTGGTTCTCTTATCTAATGTATAAGAGATGCACATTTGTGTATCCTTATTTGTGCTCCACCTTATACCTAATCAATTTGTATAGCTATAAGGTTTATTAGGCTTTTCATTATCAAATTAGATTAAATATAATACACATTATTTTACTTTTTCACCACATACTTTATTATTAGTTTAGGATGTTATAACTACCATGGATCTAGGATACCTTTGTTCATAATCTCCTTAAAAGAAATATCCTTATTTCATGTTTTTTTTTTAAAGCCTGGTAAACTTTTTAACGTGATCGGCGGCGCTGGCTAGACATGCCTAATACCGGTACCATGGAGTGGGGACTAGACCTGAGACCAACAGAGCCACAACGGACGTACTTGGCTGATCGGGCTAGGTTCCACACCCTATCCTTATTTCATGTTTAATAAACCCATTTTTTCCATTTTTTAGAAACATAAATTTTGTCATGCATACTTGATGATGCTAAGTGTTGACATATTTTAAACTACATTAATTTCATAAAAAAACATGACTCTTATTCACCATTCCACTAAACCATTTTTCCATATGTGGGATTATACACTTTTTCCATTGATTTTACACAAAAATCAAATTATAAAATTTCTAAAATCATCTTTAGACTATACCTTGTAAACAAAGCTTCTCAATGTTCTTCATGGATAACTCCACGCTAAGTGAACAACATCACAATATATCCCTATCTACTTAGGTTCATGGAATACCATTCCAAATAATGACTAATCTCCTAAATTCAAAAAATCCTTTTAGGTCCTCTCACATGTTTTTTAAGGTTAGCTAAAGGAAATTTAAAAAATATTTTCCATAAACACACATCAAGATTCATTCAATTCCATAAATTTATATTGTTTTGGTTCAAGCATTTAAAACTCTACACATTGAGAAAATATTACCTATTTTACCCAAATTATGAATCATTCATAATCACAATTCATAATCCAAGTTAAGAGATATTATTGTTAATGTATCAAATTCATCTTCTATCTATTTACATATAATCAACGAAGAAAAAAAAATTAGTCACTCTACATGGGTTTATTACACAAGATTGATTGACCTCCTTGAGGTATTTGATATGTAGGTAATGATCAGTAACCAAAGAGGTGATTCAGGTCAAATTAGCCGATTACACTCTAGTATTTCTCTTGCAATTTTTCAATCTATTAAATTCACATACGTGTTTCCAAAAAAATGATAATAAACCTCAAGTTTGATATCTCAGATTATTCAACATTCACATGTGTATCATGTGTAGTGATACATTTTTTAACATAGTCAAGATGGATAAGTTTATAGTGAACAGACTCAAGGAAATTATGCCATTGTTCACATATTGTGATCATGTTTAGGTGAAACCAACAAACTAGCATTTTTGTGAAAATAATAGTTCCATCATAGGTAAACATTAATATATGCAAGTGTTGATAACATGATTACAATATATTAAATAGAATTTATAACTTAACAAGGAGTAAGCAGTGATTTAAGAGAATGAATTTTTATCAATCCTCACTTAATATATTTGGAACGAGAGTTCAACAAAACTCAAGGGAATGTTATCCATCTAATAGTCATAAGCCCTTTTGAATTAGTCATGTAAGATAACTTCATCAAATTTCCAAATAAGATTTTAAATAATAGATAAAAGAAACCAATGACACCTCAATCTTTAATTACTAAGGAGTTTAGAAACTCATAAAAATGTCATATGTTCATTTCTATTTAGGAATACTTCCTATTTAAAACCTTACACAAATAATATATGTTTAGTTGAAGGTTAATTTACATTAAGGAAAGGTATTCTTCAATAGAGGTAAGTCTCCATAACATAAAATACATTACCACCAACATTCAGAACATCCTCTTTAAAATTAGAAAAATGTATTTATATAGTTCTTACAAGAACTACAATTTATATCTACATAACACTTAGTCAAATGTAGGATTCAAGAATTCACAAGGAAAACAAGAGTTCTTAAGGAAAACAAATCACCTATAAAGATATTTTTATCCATTAACATAATTACCAACAACTATAGTCAATCAAATCCATTCATTGCAACTAGTGTGTAACTTCTAAAAGATAAGCTTAACCCAACAAGTAAATTTTCACACTAAAAGTTCATAATATAGCCATCAAGCTTTGAAATAGTAATTATATTATCAAAAAAATTCACAATATACATAGATAAGGTAATACAATGTAATATTCACACCCCTGTGTTAGTAGATAATAATAATAACGATGAAACTACATACATCAAAAATCACTCTAGTGAAATAATTTTGAAATTATAACAATTCCAAAACTATTAATTTTTAAGAGTTTAGACAATGAGGTGAAACTAAGAAAATATCTAGTTGAGATCAAGTTCAACCACTAATATTTGTAATGCCAATCACCTATTAACATATTCAATAAAATAAGTTTAGCTCAATAATGGCAAGGTTACCCTAAATGGTAGACATTTATATACACTAGTTTCATCAAGAAACCCTAAAAATAAAATAATATCCTTCCTAATCAAGAATACATTTACTCATAGCTATAATTAGCAACATGTTATTTCTATATACACTCAGTTAATCCAAAATACCTAAAGGAAACTATCACACATAATCATGTAAATAATACATGTTCAACCGTACAAGGTACAATCAACCATCCAAGGTTCATGATTTCATGCATTTATCATGCATGTTTATACATGATATTCATACTATAAATTAGCCATTAAAATTCATACACTCAACCATTCAAGTTCATATAAAATCAACTATTTAGATACATATGCATATCTATTTAAATGCCTATAATATTAATCATTTGAATGTACATACTAATACTTAGATTAGCTTTTAAAATTGTATGCATAGCTAGGAAAATGCTATAACTTAACATTTGGAAATATGTGCACACTTAGAAACACAAAAAGTGTTTTCATAACCATTAAATTTGTGTTTGCATCGAACCTTACAATCCATGAAATCAACCATGCCAATGGTGTTTTCACAACCATACAAGAGTGAAATAACTAGTCATTACAGGAACATGACAAATAAACCACACATAAACATGCACATACCATTCAATATATATTTAAGCCATGGTTTTAAGGTATGAAGTTAGTCATTGTATTGCATACACCCAACCATGTAAGTGTATCTATAACAATACAAGTAAACAACCAACCATGCAATAGTATTGAAATCCATACCAATAGTGTATTCAGCTATCAAATGGTTTGATGTGTAGCCATAAAATTATAAGCACAATCCAAAACAAACATATGCACAAGTATTCTAAGAATGGTTTAACCATACTAATGTTTTCACAAGAAAAAATATATATACATAAGTATTAAATATGAATTACAAACCATGCATGGTTTATATAATATAAATCAGCCATTCCATTACATGTTTCTAACTACACATAGAGTGCATTATCCCAATAGTTATAATGCATTCATATTTCTTTCAATAACTTAATAATAATGACTATTAAATATTCATACAACCACAAAACCTTCTAATATATAATTTATAATATCACTTGCACACATGGCCAGAGAAATTCACAAGCCATATAAGAATATTATTCTATACAAAGGTATGAATATGCCATAAAAAAATATAAACGTGATATTTAATAGTAGGCTAAACATACCAATGTATGAAAAATTCATAAAAATTCATGAACATGTTATTCAATGCAATATTCAAACATGTAAGTTTTAATGCATATCAAAATCAGCCACACAAGGGGAGTTTTCACAACCAATACATTTATGTTTGAATACAACCAATCAACACATCAAATAAGCCACATTAGAGTTCATTACCAACCATTTCAAGGTATGTGATCAACCATGAAAAGGGTATATAATCAACTATTAAATTTGTTAAATCAGCCATGGCTTTTGTATATGTTTATCCACACAAGCTAAGAAATCAGTCATGTAGGAATATGATTATCCCTTTAATATATGATCATATTTTAAGAGAAGGATTGACCATTTAAGTGAATGAAAATATCCGTGTATGATTTTACAATAATGCATAACTATTAATGAAACCTTCATTGAGTTATTTTGCCAAATAACTCACATTTATCCTATTTGAGGCTTTTTATCAAACAAATTACATCCAACCTCCATTAATGAACTTTTTCAAACATTTCACATACATCTTCATGGAATAAAATTAATAAAAAAAAAATCTAGGTATCCTCTATTGAAGAATTATTTCAAACATTTCACACACATCCTCTTCCAAGCAATTTAACAAACAATTTAAAACTATACTCTATTCAGAAATTTTGCAAAACATTTCACATACATCATCTTTCAATCAATTTAACAAACATTTTTCATCCATACTCTATTGAGGATTTGTTTCAAATATTTCACATAAATCCTCTTCCAATAAATTTAACAAATAATTTCCATCCATGCAATACTTAAAATAAAATAGCCCTAAATCATAAAATACCAATTAAGAATAAACTATTTAACTCATTAGCATGAAAGAATTTCACATTGTTTAAGGCACTAGTTAATATACAAATATAAAAACATGAGTATAAAGGTATGTGCATTAAACGAATCATTTATTATTTAATTGATTTGGAAAAAAAGGAAACCAATATATATAAATTTTTAACACAAAGTATAAGACCTTGCATGAAGAATTATTTTTCATTCTTTCCTTTATTCCCTAGATTACCTTGGATTTATTTGTGCCACGAAAACTCTCCTCTATGCATTCTCCCAATGTATTTTTGAAACCTTTGCCTAAGCATTTACTTGATGGATTAAAATGAAGTATTTTTAAGAGGGCATGGACATCCATCAACCGATAAAAAAAACCAAAAAATATCAGATGCACTATTATGCATGCATGTAGAATATAGAAGTATACAAAATTCACATGACCTGAAAAAAATTCAAACAAATCCACTCTTTCTCTACACCTATCATGGCTTCTATGTAGCTTCACTTACTAGTTTCCATGATTCCCCTTAATCCTTTTCTACTTACCCAAAATTATGTTATGAAGCTTCTTCCAAAAGCTAAAACCCTCAGTCAAATTTCCTCAAATTTACCTCTTCATCAATAAAAAAAATGATAACAAATATAATATTAATCATGTACTTTTTATTTTTATTTTTTTACTCTTATAATAAAATCAATTTCCAATAATAATAACAATTGATTTAATTATAATCCTAGTCCATTCATGGACTATAATAAAAACACATACTACTAATTAACATTAGATTAAACCTTTACTTTTTAACCTTAGTAATTAAACTCTAATGATTTTTAAAATTTTGTGTTGAATTCCATTATGATGCTTCAAATAACAATATTGACAACATAGAAATGGATTACAACACTAACTCATAGAAGGCTTATACAAAGCAAAGACTTCACCAAAATAACTTAGTTTATGAATATTATACTCATTCATACAATTAGTTAGAAAATAATACGTCAAGGGACTTACTTATAATGATATGAGTGTGCCTAGTTTTAATAAGTGTTAATAATGGAAATGAATATGGAGTAACACTTTGTGCATATATGAAACTAATATTAGTAAATTTACATCAATTAGCTGATACTTAATGATTGAGAGGTGCCAAAGTTTGTGTGATGGCATCCTTCCTATATGTAATAAAAAATTCATCGTGTAGAGAAATCAATCCTGGCTTGGATAAGATATACATTTGTTAATTAGTAATATGACAAATATGGGGGTCCACTAAACCTGATTAGGGGGTCACTAATCATAATACACCACATGAGGTAGGGTTTAAAAGTATATAGTCTAACACAATCATGAAACAACCCTAAAAGAGTACTAGGAATAATATTTCAACTATGTTCAATAAATAATAAAGTAAATTTAATCTAGTACACACCAAAGCCTGTGGTGCAATAAAGGGGTTAGAAAATCAATCAAAACATGTATAAGAGAATCTGAAGTAAGCTAAATATGAGTAATTCACTAATACATGGAATATGAAGATTAGTATTCTTTTGAGCCAACACTTATTCTACTTCTATCTACTAAATAGAGGAGAAAAAATTTAGGATATACATACTTGAATGTGAACCCATTGAGACTTAATCTATAGGGAGGAGTGATAGCTTAGGGAATTATTTTAAGAGATGGTTAGATTGGTAATAATGTGGAAATAAGGGATAATAATTATGTAAATCATAAAAGGTCTACCCACCACTTTCCTAGTGCACCCTTTAGGGCATGCACTTAGAGAGATTGAGTATCGACATGTTCCTACAAGATGTGAGGCATTAACAATCAGTAAAAGTTGAAAATATTATGTATATACATATTCACCACTTAAATCTCATCATGTGTCACTAAGATGTAATAGGGTATGGTGCTTCAAGAAAGAACATAGTAACAAATAATGATGATGCTAAAAAAATTGAAGTATTTTAAAGCAATAAAAAGTAAAAGTAAATGACTAAAAATTAAATAACTGAAAAGTAAATTTAATGCATACCTTGAATTACCTTTATTACATGATGGTTGTCTACTATGTTGTTAGTTTTGATTATGTAGGGCACACAGACTACTTTCAATAAACCCAAGAATACAAAACTTAAGAATAAAAACAAACAAACATAGGAAAGATAAATGGTGCTATAAGGATGGGATGTACTTGGAAAATTTGACAAGCTGGGGTGATAGGTGTTATGTTAGACCAAATTACCAAGTTAGAAACAAGAGTAAATTAGGTAACCAAAAATCCAAGGCTACTAAGGAATAAAAACTCAAAAAGTTTATACTTAATTAATAAAAATAACTCACCAAGTCAAATCAAGGATACATGTCAAATAGGATGGTAATAAAACAAATCAATAGTAAAAGAAGAAATAAAATAGTAAAACAACATTGATACATGAGTAGTAACAATCCGTATCTCACTTAACAATGGAAAAAAAAGGTGCATCAAAAAGGAAGATGCGATTGATGAGTGATAAGTTACAAGCCAACCACACTCAATAATGGAAAAAGGGTATGAACTCAGGTGTCATTAATATAAGGATAGTAAAATTATGATAAATGGTAAAAGGAAAGAAAATCAAGTCTATGAATGTAATTCTATGGTGTAAATAAATATGAATCCAAAGTTTCTCAAAAATGTTGTTTCGCTTTAAGGATAGATAAAACTAAAACAAAGTAGTGCTAGCATGTTTTTAAGAGGTGAAGAAGAAGGAATTATAAAATAAGGTAAAACATATTTACAATCACAATTTGCCTATCAAGGGGGGAAATGAAAAGAGTGGAGGGGATAATGAAGTAAAAACCAAGGTAAAGGAAATTTTTATTAAAGTCAATACACTAAAATTAGGTTTGAGAACTATCATCCTTAAGGACTCTGAAGAATTTTTATTAGCTAAAAAAGTCTTGGGTAAAAAAATGAGGTATATAGATCATCCCATGAAGGTTATATGAATGAAAAGTAAAAGGGACCTACCTTCCCCAAACATGTTCCTCATTCCTCAGGACCCCTTATAGAGTTGTCAATCTACTACAAAGATTGGGTACTTACATGAGAAAGTAGGTAAAACCATAGAGTTTTTTGAATTAACTTATTCCAATCTATTGGTCTACCTTACTCCAAAGGACCTTGGCTCTATGCAAGGTTGACTTTAGAGTTTGATATTTGATTGGAGATAAGAGATGTGATTATAATCACATCTTTTGGTGTGATTTTAACTTTTGAAATTTGTATGTTTTCTTTTAGATATCATTGCCTTTTGTTTCAAATGATTTAGCTTTTAAATTTTTTATGGATTTTTAATAATCCTCCTCCATATGGATTTGGAAAACCAAACATGGGTGTTAAATACAACTCTCATTTGAATACTAGGGACAAGGCTTCTAAGAGAGAAATTTTAAAGAGCATGGGGTCTATGAGTCTTATAAATCTAGCTGAAATAAAAGTGTTATCTTAGCTTCAACCTTGTTTTATCTAATGTGTAATGAAATAAAGGTGAAATTAAGAGGAGCGACACATGGAACAATTGTAATTACTTCAAATCACAAAAAATGTGACAAAGGGAAAAAAGGGATACAATGATAGTAAAGTGTGATTACTTATCATAAGAATGAGGGAAATGGAGGAAAAAATGCTAACACAGATTGTTGTGTAGACTACATCTAAAAAAAGAAGAAAAATCTAAGTTTGAGAACATTGATGCAGAAAGATGAAAATATGGTCATTTGATGAGGAGGTTTGGGTCCTATCCATGGTCTTACACTACAACTTCATAAAATAAAGAAAATATAAAGCATAGAGATGGTAGTTTTGTGAGGAATGTCAGGTCTTATCCATGGTCTTATAAAGAAACTCATAAAAGAAAAACCTAAGGGTTGATTAAAAAAATTGGCAAGAAAAAAGTTTGAGAAAAATAAGTGAAAGATGGTGGTTTTATGAGGAATGTCAGGTCCTATCCATGGTCTTACAAAGAAACTCACAAAATAAAAACACAAGAGGTGAAAAAAAGAGAAAATGTAAGAAGATAAAGAAGAGTATGGTACATCAGGAAACCAAAAGACCAAAATAGAGGACTAAAGTTTTATGAAAGGAAGGAATTTATTTTATAAGGAGAGATATATGCTTAAGTAACCTGGAAAAAGCATTAGATAGATGTAAATAGAAATCATAACAAGAATAATTTTTTTAGGTAAAGTACTTTTTAAGGAATTGGGCATTGGTGGGCTCTTTGAAAATATGGCTTTCATTGGTTTTAAGGTGGTAAGTGCTTGTATCAATAATATATTTACCTAAATATGGGACCTACCATTTTTGGTAATATTTAACTTATTTATCATGGGTGTAGTATAATTTAAGGTCAAAATCACCCACATTAAAAATGCATACTTTAACATGTTTGTTATGCTTTTTGGTAATGTGAGCCTTGTATTGGCAGTTATGTTATAAGGAAGAAAGATGATGTTCTTCAAGAAGATCAAGGGAATGAATATGAGCTTCACATAGTTATTCAACAAGAATAATAATATGAAGAGATATAAATAGAGAGGGAAGCTCAACTTCTAAAGGAAAACTAACTTAGAACCATAGACTAACAAGAATGGAGTTGCCCTAGTGGTGGTATGTATGATAGTCTAATAGGCCCAAAGTGTAGGGTAAAGATGAAGATTCCAATCCATGTGGGTTTAATGACTTATCTTTTCAAGAATTTTGATAAGAATTTTATTAGTGGCCTTGACTTGGCCATTAAATTATGAAATGATAAGGCATAAATTTTTTTTTTATTGATCTTAAATTTGTTGCAAAGTTATTTAACATGATTATTTTTTAAGTTACCACCATTATCTAAAATGATCATATGGGGAACACCAAAGCATAAAATGATTTGGTTAATAATTAATTTAGAAATGGTAGGACCAATGACATTAACAAGAGGCATGGTTTCAAACCACTTGGTAAAATATCCAGTAGTGGTGATGATAAAGACATGTCCATCATGGGAGTGAAGAAGTTTACCAATGAGATCAAATCTTGAAGTGGAAAATGGCCAAAGAGATTCACTATTTTAAAGTTTCAATAGAGGTGAATGGATTAAATCATTATGAATCTGACAAGGATTACACTTTTTATGATATTTGATTGCATCCTTTTCAAGAGTATGCTAAAACTAACCCATACGTAGGAATTTGTAGGTTGTAAAATGTCTACTATAGTGACAACTGAAAATGTCCCCATGTGCTTGTTTAATAAGAGGAGGGACCTCATCTTGCATAAAAAAATGGAGAAAGGTCACTTTAGAATTGAGATAATAAAAGATGTGTCAAAATACATATTTGAAAGCTTGTTTGTGAATACGTGCCTTTTCACAAGAATCTACATTAGAAGGATAAGTTTGATGTTCCAAAAATTGAATGATGTCTTAGTACCAAAGGTTTTGGTGAGTGGTAAAAACCTCGATATGATAAATAAGTGAATCTAGTGGTTGATTAGAAGATGGTGATTTTCTTATTTGTATTAGAAAATAACAATTTGATGCAGGAGCATCTACATACATCTTCAAGCAAGACATGGTTATGTTGGGATGCAAGTCATGATTGAATTCAAATCCAAATTATTGTATTTTCCCTCCAAAATGTTGTTAATGAGGAGTAATTGTAAAAGTAAAGGTAAAAAAAAATTCAAATTAAAAGAGTGAAAGTGGTTAAAGGAGAATCTCCTATGTTGGGGTTGTTGAGAAAATAAAGGAGGAATGGTTGAAAATCTTTCAACCTTGGTATATTGTTGCAGATTACAAACTGTGTTTGTTTTGGTCTTAAGCCAAGTTGGGTGTAGAGGTTAGAGAGGAGGCTCTTAAAAAGAGCAAAATAAAATTCATTCAAGAGAATAAGAGGGAGGTAGAGAAGAGGAAGGACAGAAGGAGAATCTCTCATTCAAGGAGAGAGGAAGAATGATCAACAAGCATGTAAGAATGGACGTATCCAAGAAAGAGAAAATTGAGGATTGGATGTGAGAACAAAATAAGGTGTGAAGATGTCTAATAAGGCTTTGGAAGCCATTGATCATGATCATGGATGTATTGATCCCTTTATTTTTAATTACTCTTGTTTGATTAAGAAAAAATGATGTTTCTTTTCATGTGAATAAATGCAAACAATGATGTCATCTATAAAACTCTGGTTTCTGCTGCAAGTAGGCCTGTGTGTATGTAATTTCCCTTAAGAGCTTAAAGAACAATGATCATTTATTGAAGTGAAATATGAATGATAACCTTTGAATATACATTGATAACCAATTTCCAATTGTATCAGATGATTAAGAGGACTAAAATGTTGCAAAAGTTCAATGAACAGGGTGCAGGCCTATGTGGAAAGACAATTAGGCACGGCTGGAAGAATGAGAATATCTCGAGATTTACCCAATGAAAACTTATGAAATTTTGTGTGTAGATGCACCTTGGAGTTATGAATAAAATGCAAGTTGTTTCAGATATAATGGAGCAATGTGGAAAAGATATGGTCAAAATACAAACCTATAGTTTTGAGACAACCCAGAAAAATGTGTTCTCAGGTACTAAAGAGCACATAACTTTAAAAAGAATGCTCAGAATGACTTGAAATTTAATAGGTAGTTGGATAATAAGGTTATTTACGTGAATCAAATGTTTTAGGTCTTAAAATTCTGTCCATAAAAATATATATAGGACTGTATTTTGGAAAAAGAGACTGAAAGTGAAAACATGTTTATGTATTTTGTGGAGAAAGGACTGCATACATAGAATATGTTATCCAATGGTTGTAATAGGTCCTATATATGTTTATAAAACCTATAATTATGATTTTAACACCTTTCAAGAATCAAATGTAAGAATTACAGTGAAACAGGGTATGTGGCAGGGCTTTCAAACACACTCACAGTCCACTGTCCAAGGAGCACTCAATGTAATGAATGAATGCATGGGAGATGTAGGAGTTTGAGAATAGTTTTATGTAGCATCATTTGTATATATGGATTTATTGTATTAAACCATGTGTATAACAATTTTGAGAGGTGTAATAAACCCTATTGAATTGGGTCGATCAAGTAACGGCTAAAGGAGCAGCGAGGTTGTTTGCATTCTATGTAGACGATAACATAGTACAGATTTCAACTTGTATTTGAAAGTGAACCAGATATATAAACATGTATCTTGACTGCAATGGAATGGGTTGAAACAGCTGAGAAAAGTTCATCACAATAAGAGACCGTAATTCAATGAACAAGGTATCTTTAGGTGTAAACAAGGTGAGGGTTACAACATTTTTGGTATCAGAGCTTGAAACTCTTGGAATTTGTTAATTGATCATGTTTGCTAATAAGTTGATGTAGGATTGAGAAAAGGATCAAAAGACTAGGATGCAAAAGGCCTAGGTGAGATCAAGGAGATTGTCAAAAGACCAGTCAAGGAGAGAGGCTTGGGTGAGACAAGTGGACCAAAAGACTAGGGTGTAGAAGACCTAGGTGAGGACCTAAAGGGATCAAGAGACCAAGGTGGAAAAGACTTGGGTGAAGATCTCTGAAATGGAAGTATTGTTGAATGCATTACAAAGTAGTAGAATACATGAGGGTACTAATAAGGAAGCAAGCATCCAAAAGAAGAGAGGTATGACTAGTAATGGAATTGATAAAGAGATTGATAGTTTGAAAAGAGATTTAGCTAATTTTGTAGATAGATTTGAGTCTTGGATGCAGATGGACAAGCAAGCATGGGTATGGCCAATAAGGAAGAAGTTGAAGTGGCCAATTGATCTCCTAATGAAGAGGAGAAGAAGGAAAAAGTATATTGCTATGAAGAGAGAAGCCCATAGAGGCAAGAGGATGAGTAGGTTGCCAAGTGAGCAACAAAAATAGGAAGAGATTCTGAAAAATGTTCTCATTGAGGAGAACAAGAGAAGAGAAGAAAGAAAAGATGAAGTGCCAGGAAGAGCACTTGAGAAGATGAGAGTGTTGGTGAAGAGAACACTCATAGGGACCTTGTGGTCTCTTATTTTTATATCTAATGTTTTCTTTGGATGGGTAATTGTAGGTATGAGCAGCCTTGTGAAGGTCAAGAGAAGGGCCTTGGAGAGTGAAGAGATTGGTGCAAGAGAGAGAAGTGAGTTTGTTGTTGATGATAAAGAAGAATAGATGCATTGGTTAATGCATGAGGGAGGTGTTGAGGAGCCCATACAAGCAAGAGAAGAGATGGAAGATGAAGATGACTTCCATGATGCCATTGAATGCCAAGAAGAGGCAAGAAAACAGTCAAGCATAAAGGAAGAAGAAAGTACAAACAATCAAGAAGCTATGCATGTCAAAAAACTAATGGAGCAACCCATTAAGAAGGTAAAGGAGAATTAAAAAATTGAATTTTCTTATTATTATAAGCATGAAACTATTGATATACATGTTAGAGAAGCAAAGAGAAAGGTGAAGTCTCCACTTAACCATGGATATGTGATGCCTAAATGGTGGAAGAAGCAAACTCTCAAGCAACAGGAAGTGTTGGTACAAGAGCATGGGTGCAAGATGCCTACATGGTTTGAGAAGACAAATGATAAGAAGGAGAAACAAGTATGGGTACCTAAGAAGGCAAAGAGTGAAGATGTGAGTGTTGAGGTAACACCACCAAGAAGTCAATGGGGAAATGTGAAAGTTGACACAAGCAACCAAAGGCGTGAGGATGAAACAAGTACATGGAAAGGTAAACAAATTATTTATGATGATGATTTTGAATCCTTTAATGATATTTTCATGAGAAATGAAAAATGGAAAGTGGCTATGTGGACTAATATGCAGCAAGGAGAGAATTCCAAATGGTTGGTTAATGAGGAAAGAGATGGATATACAACAAATCAATGCCTCATTGAATGTAAGAAACAAAAAATATGGCTTCATAGAGAAGTTGAAGAGAGTAAGGAGACACAAGGTAATGGTGTTTCAATTGCTTTTGATAAGTGTACTAATGAAGAAGTTGGTTTATGTGAAGACAAGCTAAGAAAAGATGAGATAAGGGGTAAAGGACAAGTAATCCTTAAGAAAGAAGGACCCAAGTTTGATGAAGAGAATGGTGAGGTAGATGAGATCTCACTAAAGGAGGAGTTGATAATGTTGGAGGAGCTATTTAGTTCTCCAAGAGAGTTGTGTAAAGATACAAATCATGATGAGAACACCATTGGTAAGAATGAAGCAATAAAAGAGCAAACCCAAGAGGCAAGGATAGTTTTGATCAAGGAGCAAGAACATGGAGACAGCCAAGAGGCTTCATGGCCTAAAGATTTTGACTCTAAGGTGGCTTTGAATGTTTTGTATGCAGGTATGAAGGTTGCTAAAGTGAATGACATACATGAGTCATTGGAGTAGATCATGAAACAAGAAGAACAACAAGATCTAGAAGACATGTATGAAGATGAAGAAGCATGGAAGCAAGAGATGGAAGCTGAGAAATAAATGAGAAGAAGGACATATCTAAAGAGGAAGAAAAGCAAAATGAAGGACAAAGACTATTCCAAACAAAGACAAGCATTGGTATTAGCAACAAGACCTTGGGATCCAGGGATAGAGTGAAGACTTAAACATTGAAGAGATATCTCATTTGAACTAAGATTCAAATTGTTTCTAGAGGGAGATTATGATGCAGGAGCATCTACATACATCTTCAGGCAAGACATGGTTACATTGGGATGCAAGTCATGATTGAATTCAAATCCAAATTATTGTATTTTCCCTCCAAAATGTTGTTAATGAGCAGTAATTGTAAAAGTAAAGGTAAAAAAAAAAGTCAAAGTAAAAGAGTGAAAGTGGTTAAAGGAGAATCTCCTATGTTGGGGCTATTTATAAAATAAATGAGGAATGGTTGAAAATCTTTCAACCTTGGTATATTGTTGCAGATTACAAACTGTGTTTGTTTTGGTCTTGAGCCAAGTTGGGCATAGAGGTTAGAGAGGAGGCTCTTAAAAAGAGCAAACCAAAATTCATTCAAGAGAATAAGAGGGAGATAGAGAAGAGGAAGGACAGAATGAGAATCTCTCATTCAAGGAGAGAGGAAGAATGATCAGCAAGCATGTAAGAATGGAGGTATACAAGAAAGAGAAAATTGAGGATTGGATGTGAGAACAAAATAAGGTGTGAAGATGTCTAATAAGGCTTTGGAATCCATTGATCATGATCATGGATGTATTGATACCTTTATTTGTAATTACTCTTGTTTGATTAAGAAAAAATATGTTGATTTTCATGTGAATAAATGCGAACAATGACGTCATCTGTAGAACTCTGGTTTCCACTGTAAGCAGGCCTGTGTGTATGTAATTTACCTTAAGAGATTATAGAACAATGATCATTTATTGAAGTGAAATATGCATGAGAACATTTTAATATACATTGAGAACCAATTTCCAATTGTATCAAATGATTAAGAGGACTAAAATGTTGCAAAAGTTCAATGAATAGGGTGCAGGCCTATGTGGAAAGACAATTAGGCACGACTGGAAGAATGAGAATATCTCGATATTTACCAAATTAAAACTTATGAAATTTTGTGTGTAGATGCGCCTTGGAGTTATGAATCAAATTCAAGTAGTTTCAGATCTTATGGAACAATGTGGAAAAAGATATGGTCAAAATACAGACCTGCAGTTCTGAGACAACCCAGAAAAACATGTTCTCAGGTACTAAAGAGCACATAACATTAAAAAGAATACTTAGAATGACTTGAAATTTAATAGGTAGTTGGATAATAAGTTTATTTACGTGACTCAATTGTTTGAGGTCTTAAAATTCTGTCCATGAAAATATATAGAGGACTGTATTTTGGAAAAAGAGACTGAAAGTGAAAACCTATTTATTCATTTTGTGGAGAAAGGAATGCATACATAGAAGATGTTATAAAATGGTTGTAATAGGTCATATATATGTTTATAAAACCTATAATTATGATTTGAACACCTTTCAATAATAAAATGTAAGAACTACAGTCAAAAGGGTATGTGGCAGGGCTTTCAAACACACTCACAGTCCACTGTCCAAGGAGCACTCAACGTAATGAATGAATGCATGGGAGATGTAGGAGTCTGAGAATAGTTTTCTATAGCATCATTTGTATATATGGATTGATTTTGTTAAACCCTGTGTATAACAAATCTGAGAGGCATAATAAACCCTATTGAATTGGATCGATCAAGTAACGGCTAAAGGAGCAACGAGGTTGTTTGCATTCTATGTAGATGATAACACAGTCCAGATTTCAACTTGTATTTGAAAGTGAACCGGAAATATAAATGTGTATCTTGACTTCAATGGAATGGGTTGAAATAGCTGAGAAAATTTCATCACAATAAGAAACCGTAATTCAATGAACAAGGTATCTTGAGGTGTAAACAAGGTGAGGGTTACACCACAATTTGAAAGGGCTTTATGTGGATGAAATAGAGAAGCTGATTAGACAAGAGAATTAATAATGGATATTTTATCTCTAGGAATAGGTTCAATAGTGAAAGAGATAAAATACTTAGCAAGATCGATTTCAATTTGATGATAGGTAATAAGTTTCTCAATTTTACATTGATAATCACCACTAACTTGGTGGAAAATAAGTTTAGAATCACCTAAAGCATGAAGGTATTAATTGTCTAAATCAAGATAAACTCTCACACCAAGGATAAGAGATTCATATTGGGCCATATTATTGGTGGCATCAAATGTAAAGTGAAAATCTAAAGGAATGATCTTGCCAAGAGGACTCATGAGAATACAACCTACCCCATCTCCTTGAAGGAATTTACCATTTTCAAAGTAAAGGGTCCATGTATCCTCATGCAAGTCAATATTAATTTTAGGGAGCTCATAAACAAATACTTTTGGTTTAGTAGTATCAAATGGAGTGGAATATTTATGAAGTTGACTGGCTTCAATATTGATGGTAAATCTATGAAAGTAATCTTTGAGAAAGATAGCCTGATTAAGACCTTCAATGTAAAGGATATTGTCATCTGGAAGATTATATTGAAGGGAAGAAGTGGCTAGAATGGGAGCTATGACAAGTTGATTAGTTATGACTTACCCTTTAATAAATTTTTGAGTGATATGTGGAGATCAAATTCCATAAGTAGGACCATTTATTTTCCAATTCTATCTCTGAGAAGAAAGAATTTGGAGAAGAAATGATAAAGGGGGTCAAAATGAACAATGAAATAAGTAGTATGGTAAAGCATATAGTTGTAAATATTTTTAGCTAAGAAATAGATGGTAAGGCAATCATGCTCAATTTTGGTATAACATGTTTCATAGTTGATGATGACTCAACTAATGTAGTAGATAGCATATTCTCTTCTCGTATCATCTTGTTGGGCAAGCATTGCCCCAACTAAAATAGGTGTGGAAGAAGTATATAGATTTAAAGGTTTATCATTGGAAGGGTGAAAAATTTCAGGTGGATGATGTAATGACTCTTTCATATTATCAAAGGCCTTTTGACATGGATCCATCTATTATAAATTGGTACCTTTCTTGAGAAGAGAATTGATGGAGTGAATTCGGTATGGCATTTCTTGGATGAATCATCTAATTGCCCCAAGTTTGTATAAATAAGTATGAATGTAAAGAATAGAATGAGGAATAAGCATGTTGATGATAGCACTAATTTTGGCAGGATCAACATCAATGTCACAAAGAGAGACTAAGAATCCTAACAATTTTCCAAATGTGACACCAAAGACACATTTCTAAGGATTAAGTCTAACTTTATATTTAAGGAGATGGTCAAAGATGATAGAAAGATTAGAAAGATTATTTTTATGAGTTTATATTTAATAATAAGATAATCCACATATGTTTCAATAATTTTGTGAATGAGATCATAAAGATAGATTCATTTCTCATTTGTAAGTGGTTCTGACATTTTTGAAGTTGAAGGGCATTTTGGCATAGAAATAGGTTCCCCATTAAATGGTGAAAGTAATATTATGTTGTTTGTTATGAGTAATATGAATCTGATTATATCTCGATAAGCCATCCATAAGAAATAAAATTTCCTAACCAACTATGGAATGAATGATGACATATATCAAAGGTAAGGGGAAGTTGTCATTACAATAAGAAAGATTAAGATTGCAAAAATCAATAAAAATGAGAATGACCATAGTGAAATTCTTCCTAATGGGGGTAATGTTGGAAACCCATTTAGAATAATCTATTGGTTTAATAAATCTAGCAAGTAATTTGTTGATTTCCTTATGACATAAAGTTTTCAGGCAGAAATTTTATTTGTTTTTGATGCACAGGCTTGGCATCAGGATAAGTAACGATGTTATTCACCATAATGCTAGGGTAAATTCTAGGCATGACCTCATAAGAAAAAGAAAAAGACTCATGATATTTATCAAAAAATAAGATAAAATTGTCATGTTTAGAAGGTGAGAGTTATCAAAAAATTGTGATAGGTTGAGGATAAGATGGAGTACCATATTTGATGTTTGTGGTTCCTTAGATAAGCATGGCCTCACCATATTGAAATTGGTATGGTGATTTAGGTAAATATTAAATTGGATTTATTTTGGGATCAATTTTAGTAGTGAGTTTGTTGAAAAAAGGAGTTTTATTTTTACAATTTACATGTTTATAATGTTGTTGAGGAAGTTAAGGTTATCAGGCATAAAGTAACTCGAGGATAACTTCATCACTAGGTAAAGTATGAAAAGGGATATAATACTTCACATCTACTTGAATATCTAGGATATCATTTCCATGGTGATCATAATCATAATGTATCTGATGAACATTAGTTAATTTTACATTAGGTTTAATTTTGGGAGTAGAAGAAATAGATGGAGTAGAAAATATTGGTGTGTTAGTGGACTCAGTGAGGTGAGAAGGATCAGATATAATGATTGGATTGATAGGTGGTAAAGGATATGTAGAAATTTTTGGAGATTCATAAGGTATAATTTTCTCTACCACCAAAGGAGTATCAATAAGAGGAAGATTGGTAGGAGGCACATGACGCTCAAGATCTAAGGAATGATCCATAAAAATGGTATGAACATCTTGATTAAAAGAATGAATTTGATCTAAGGTTTTTTGATAATGATAGACATCCAAGTCTCTAGATTTACATTGGGCCATGATATAGTTATTGTCATATGTTGGACAAATTATACATGGTTGAGAATTAGGGGGAGTTTCAGAGGATGAAATCTCAATATTATTGAATGTAAGGGGAGACATGATGAGAGGGTCTTGAAATAATTTAGCCACTCTAAAATCATTTCAAGGGTAGGCCTCCTCTGGTAGAGAAGGCTCGTGATCATTACATGGAGGGGGGAAATTAGTAATCTCATCCATGAGAGGAATAATATAGTCTCTTGGTAATAGAGAAGGAAGAAGCCATTATGAAATGTAAGGAGGTAACTTAGTGGTATTGAAAATATGTTGCAACTCATTGGGCTCATCATCATTGGAATCCACAAGAGTAACTTGTAAATTAGGATTCATCTTGATGAACTTAGGTAAAGGAACACTATTGATATTAAGACTAATAGGAACACAATATTATTATTTAGGATTAGGTAGTTAGATATTCCATGGGTTAATATCAACTCCATGCTTATGTCATTTTCCATTATGCAATAATTTAATACATTTACTACCAAAAGAAGCAATGGACCTCATTTAATGAGTCTATAGATGACCAAGGAGTATGTTATAAGATAGAGGAAGATCAAGGACCATAATCTTGGTTAAAAGTATTTTAGGTTGAATGGTTAATGGAATCCAAATGCAACCAAGTGGTTTTTGGTTATTCTTATCAAAACCATGACAAGTAATACATGTTTTCTTGAGAAAATATTTGTTATAAATATGTTTCATTAATACTAGAACCTTCATTAATAAGAATTTTTTTAATAAGAGTGGTTTTAAATTCTACTTTGATGAAAAGTGGTGGATGATCAAAACAAAAGATAAGTTCATCATTGATCATGTCCTCTTCATGGAATTCAAGAGAGGTCTTGGAATAAGGACACATAGTTTCAATGGTGTTTACATTGGTAGGTTGAGATTCAATAAAATGGGGTTCTTCATCTATGGAAGATGGATCTTCAATCTCTTGAAGTTGTTGCATAAAAAATTTACAATGAAAGGGTGAATTGAAAACCAACTTCATAAGTGTAATCTTGCAAAGCATAAAGTTAAGTTCTTCAAGAAATTTCCAATGAGACTTAGAAGAATTAACACAAGGTTTAGGATGCAGATTATATTTTAGAGGAATAGAAGTGGATAAAGGATTGGAAGGAGGGAGTTGTTCCTCAGGTACTTCTAAATGTGGATTTATGGTAGTGGTGGTATATTTAAGAAATTATTCATCTAAAGATAGATTTTTAGGTTTGGTAATAGGATATTTATGAGCAAATTTATGATGATAATTGACCTTAGTAGCATTAAAATATTGACAATTGTTAAAGTATTGGTCATAATCATCATCAATGGCACAAACATCCTTAGAATTTTCTTGATTATTTCAGGATGATTTTTGGGTATTTGAAGTAAAAGCTTTGAAATTTTGTCATATCTGAAAAGTAGCAGTGTATTTTTCATGATGAAGATTGATCATAAATTCATGATTGAATGAATCACAAGCATATAAGAGACAACAAATTTAGTGATCCCTATACAAGATTCATTATAATTCTTAATGTTAGCATGGAACCAAAAAATTAGTTTGGGGTCATACCACTTAGGAGGAGTATTAGGGTAGATGAAAGGTTTTGAGGGTGTTAAAAATTGTTTCATTTGTTGAACCAAAAGAGGTGTATGAGAAGCTAAAAGAACATCAATTTGGGAAACTCCTAGTTTTGTTTATGGACCATTACTAGTGACAACATTAGATGTTTTGAAATATCCTTTATCAAATTTAGGATTAGGTTCAAATTGCTTCATGATAAAATATTGACATTTAGCTTGATAAATAACTTCATTAAGTGTTTGAGGAGCAAAGGTTTGAACCTTATATTTAAGAGTGGGAGTTAAAGTGGAGATAAAGAGTTTAAATACGTTATCATTATTCATGTTATGATCAGATTTATAGGCCAATGATTTCCATATTTTGATAAAATCATGAGCTAATTTAGTGGGAGATTTTTTAGCATTGATGAAGTGGATAAGACAATTTTTTAGATGATAATTGTGTTGAAACTCTTTAACCAAAGGATTAATCAAATCTTCATGTTGCCAAATAGAGTGTTGGGGAAGTTGATTTTACCATTCTAATACATCTCTCGTAAAATTTTTGACTAAGATTTTAGTTACAGAAAATGTATTAATTTAGATCCACTATTTGTAAAGTTTTCCAAAGGCTATAAGAAATGAAGTAGGGTCTTTAGTCCCATCATATTTGATAGCTACAGATATGTTACCAATATCAGTGGATATAATGAAGGGATCTAAATGCTCAATTTGAATAGTTTGAATCACCTTTTTCTTCATTATGGTTTGATGAATAAAATTACATGAGGCCTCCTTAAGAGGTGGAGGAACAAAATTAGGATTAGATTGAGGATGCATAGTTGGAGGTTGATTATCTACATTGATTAAATGTTGTTGAAGTTGCATCATTTAATGGGTGTTATACTTTTGAATTTTGTTAATTTGTTGGATAACTTGGACTAAAAGTTAGGTTATATTAGGAGGTGAGTTAGTGTTGGTAGGATCACTCCCCAAATTGGTGTTAGGGGGAGGACTTCTAGAAGAAGGATTACTAGTGGTATTGTTATGTAAACTTGTATTAATTGCTCCCACATTAGTTTGAAGATTTTGAATAAGAGAAGTTTCTTGATAAGTCTAGAAATGATCAGATCCATCAAATTCCTCTTGAGGTGTTATTTTAAACATGTTAGAATTCATGGATGAAGGAGGAGAAGAGGTGCCCCAAAAGTGATGATGCTCTTGGGAGGAAAAGAGAGGGAGAAATGAACATCCCATATAGTATCTAAATGGATTCAAGCTATATAGTATCTAGTATGAGAATTTATTCTAACTGAAGATAGATGAAAAATGAAAAATTAGAGAAATAGGGAACTAGATTAATGAACAAGGAGAATAGAAAATCGTATAAGGTTGACTGGGTCTACCTAGCATAGAAAATAGGGCCTAAAAAAGTGCATGGTTGATTCTGTCAATCCTAAACACTGAATAAAGGTAGGAAATGAATGAATAGGACCTAAAAATAGTATAGGGTTGATTGGGGTGATTTAGTACAATGTGTAGAGGCTAGAAAAATATACAAGGTCATCTGGGTCAACCTAGTACAGTAGACAAGGAAAATGAGAAAGTTTGATAACAAGTTATGAACTGAAACAAGACAATTTTTGCAACTAATGTAGGAAAGCAAGAATTTAAGGTAAACAAATAATTAATTAGATAAATGTTGTCTAATCCAATTGAGGCACAAAATATAAAACCTTGTACTAATGTTGGCTAATGCAAGTTTTTGTACACATAATTGAGCAAAGAGAAAGCAATCTTGGAAAGTAAAGAACTAACTGATTGGTTAACCTAATATGTTTATTATATTATTAAGAATATGATTTTAATTATGATGGGAAGTTGGTTGTAAGCAAGGAACTAGATAGAAATATAAGGAAGGCTTCAAGTAGCTTCAATTGAAAGGGACTATAATGTCAATGATACAAGCTTGGTATTGGGGCCTACCCCCTCACTTCACTGCAATGATAAGGGTGTTGGGTGATTAGCCATAATATACCATTAACCATGATTTATAATTAACCATAGTATCAATTTAGATCCCCACTTGTAGATGAAATCTAAGTAGATTGGTATTGGGTAGACAAATGTTAAAGTGTTTGTTTATATTATGTGATTTGGACGTGTGTGCATAAAATAGAAATAGTGAAACTAAATGCTTAATTAAAAACCCCTTAATTAGACTATGTGAACAATTTTAATCATGAAATAAATAAGAAAAGAAAGGTGTGAAATAAATAATAACATATAGAGATTAATTCTAACTTGAAACAAGGTATATTGTTGACACTATATGTTTAAAATATAGAACATGGTCGACATGGTTGAACTTATACTACAGAATCAAGGTCTAAAAATGAATAGGGTTGGTTAGGGTCAACCTAATTATTCAAACAACACACATAAAATAGAACTAGGTTGAAAGGGTCAATTTAGTTGAGTGTGTACGGGTAGTTTTGAAGACTACAAACTATGAAAGGAAAGACACAAAAGAAAGAGACAAAGAGATAAAAAAGAATCTTGGTGGATCAGAGATGATAAAAATAGATATTTCTAGTTAAGAACCTTATAATATACTTGAAAAATATGATAACTAGGTCAAGTGGGTTAATAAAACTTTACAAAATTATGTTTATGAGTGCCTAGAATGCATAGGGTCAACTGAGTCAACCTAGTAGCTGAATTTGGATGCCTAAAAGTGTATAGAGTCTACAGGGTTGACCTAGTAGTCTAAAATAGAAGTCTAAAAACATATACTAGGTCATCTAAGTTTTAGATTATGGTAAAAGCAGGTTTTGAAGGGACCTCTAAACCCTTTAACAGAAACAAAAAAGATAAAGCATTAACAACCACCAGGAAAAGCAGTCCTGAAACCTACTGAAGAGTAGCATCAAAATCAGGTTTTACAAGGACCTAAAACCACAAACATAGTCCAATAAAAGTACCCAAGTTTAACAAGGACCTAGAACCCCAATTAAAGTTTTAGCCCAAGAATCAAAAAATAGGACCAAAAACAAGAACCAGTTACAACAACCAGCAACTGAATAGGAACAAAACCAAAAAGAAGACCCTAAGCTTCTACTACAGTTCCATGATCATCTTGACAGTCTCCTTCCCAATCGTAGTAGTATCCTAGATGGAGTTAGCAGCCGAAGTAGCAGTAGCTTGTAAGGCTTTCTTCCTCTAATTCTGCCTTGTCCTCTTACTTGGACCCTCCTAGGAATATAGATCCAAGACTCAACTTGGAGAATAGAATCGGCATTAAACTTGGCCGAATGCAGGAAGGAAAGCTTCCTAAAAATATCTAGTTTATGAATACTATTCAGCCCCCTAATATTCCAAGTAATGATTTTCATATCTATTTTTAGGGGTAAAATCCAGAATAGTTGCATGCCTACCATCAATAATATTTTGCACACTTTCTAACTCTCTAGTTTTCTTAGTGGATCTTCTTCCAGGTTTGTCCAGGGAACCAACATCCAGTTTCACCTTAGAATGTTGTTCAGCTCTTTTTCTAGATTTATTCAGAGTAGAAGCAAGAGGTTTCGCCTTAGTTTGTTGATCTATTTTGCTGCTTCTAGTTTCTACCCCCTTAGTATTGATCTTTTTTTCAGCCCTTTTTCTTTGGTTTAGTTTATGCTTTGAGTTTTCTCCATTATCTTTCACAACTTCTAGGGGAGGAGGCTCATCCAAAGGAAATTCATTTTCAGTCTGAGATAACACCTGGATCTCCCTAGACTGAGAAAAAAGATCTCCCTCCTCTGATTTATTTCTGATTTCAGCCAAATATTCACCTTCCTCTAGCTCAATTTCGTCATCTACATCTCTCCATCGATCTTCTATCCTTTGATAGAAAAAATTTGTTTTGATAGATCTGTCAGATCCTCTATTCTTTGTTCAGGGATTATGGTATCTGATTACAAACCATATCCTTCTTTCTCAGAGTTTGCTTTCTCAAAAGAAGGCTCTTTATCTGCCTCAGCATGTGGAGCATTAGAATCTTCAAAAGAAGGCTCCTTATCCACCTCCACATGTGGAGCTTTAGAATCTTCATTATTCTTTTGTTCTTGGCGATGATCTTCTTTGTGTTTCCATACTTTCTTTTGCTAGACCTTGGTCTTTTTCCCATCCAAAACACTACTAGAATGATTTTTACTTTTGGAGGGATAATTTTTAACCAGATGCCCTTATTTCTTACAAGAATAGCAAGAGTTGGGAAATTCTTCAAAAAAAAATTCTTGAGTTTTTTTACCAAGCTTGGATATTAGTTCCACCTTTTCTAGGAGATGATTTAGGTCTGCCACTTTAAATTAAATTCTGGCACTTTGAAGTTTGGTTCTAGAAGCTATAGCATTATCCAATGACACAAGTTCACCAAAAGAACTGACAATACCTTTAAAAATGTCCTCATGCCAAAATTCTAAAGGGAGACCAGGAAGTCTAGCCCAAATGGGAGTGGTTAAGAAAAAAGAATCTGAGAGATCCATGTTAGGATCCCTTTTTTGAATAATGAGAGAGCATTTACCAAAAGACCACAGTCCTCCACAAAGAACCGTATTCATGTCTTCCTTACAGTTGAAGATAAACAAGAAGAACCCATTCGATATTGGTGTAATATCTACCTCTCCTCGAATAACCCATTTCATTTTAACCATTTTTATAAGAGATTCTAGATCTAGTCTTGCTCCCAAAAATTTTCCCACTAGGGTGAAATCCATGGAGGACACAGAAAAATCAACTAAAGGATCTAGGATAAATACTTGAAACTCACCTTTCTCCTAGCAAGACTTAGCAGTCACCAACAGGAAAAGAGATTTTCCAGTAGGTTTCTTACCAAATAGAGATGACCAAGTCCTTCACTCTGAGAATCCTACCTTCAGCCCTTCTAAGGACTTTTCCTTGTTAGAATCAACATTATCTTTCTCCTTTTCAAGATCCTACCCCAACACTGAGGGGACATGGACCCCACAAGAAGGATCAGATTTGCATGTAGACTTTCCATTATCCACATCAGCTACAGTTCCTCCAAGGTCTGTACCTCCTACCAGATTCTCCCCAACCAGTTTCCTGCCTGTCTGCGAACCAATTGATTCAAATTCTGAAAGAGCACCCAGTTTCCTGCCTGCCTATGAACTAGCTGATTCAAATTCTGAAAGAGCGCCCATTCTAGAGTGTAGTCATACATAGGCTTAATAGGTCATCTAAGTTGTTCTCATTACCTATTCTTAAAAACCTGTGCATAGAGATTAGAACTGGGTCAATAGAGTCAATCCACTATGATAGATATATGATAAAAAAAATGCTAAAAAGAATCAAAATATAGTAAAATAAATCTTGGCAAGGGTTAGTTTCACATCAAGTTCACCATAAATTAGGCAATCAAAAATGCATCATGTCTATAAATTGATCTTGGCTTAGAGAAGATAGAACATACCTACACTTCTAATTGGGAATACATTTGTTAAGCAAAAACATGACTAATATGGGGATCTACTTACCCTGATTAGGGGATCACTTGTCACAATACACCATGTGAGGTAGGATTAAAAAGCCTACAATCTAACATAATCGTACACCCTAAAAGAGTCCTAGGTTTAATATTTCACTTGTGTCTAATAAATAAGAAAGTAAATCTAATCTATTGCACACTAAAGATTATGGTGCAATAAAGGGGTTAGAAAAGTAATCAGAACATGTACAAGAGAATATCAATTAAGCTAAGTATGAGTAAGACCATAATACATGGAATATGAAGATTAATATTATTTGAGCCAATAATTATGCTACTTCTATCTACTAAAGAGAGGAGAAAAAAGTTATGATATATTTACCTAAATGTGAACCCGTCGAGACTCAATCTCTCCCTTTGCCAAAGGGGATTTACAAGAAGTTATTGTGGTATGTAAGGATAAATAAAAAATTCCAACCAAAGCATCCAAGACTTATTAAAAATACTAGATTCTCCATGTATAAACCCTAATCTAAGACTCCTTAAGTAGAATGGTGGAAGAGTATATTTTGAAGAAGCATGAACAAATAATAAATCTTTATTGCATATTGAAATAATGATGAAATGATATTAAATTATAGGTGGATCTTTCGATAAATCCTCTCAAAAAATTTCGCTTATAGGTTTGATGATGGTTGACCCTATATATTTTGTGAGACAATTCACTAGGTCTAAGCTAGGTCAGCCTAAGGGCTAACAAACCCAAAAAGTGAAACATATATCTAAACTATACAAGGTTGACCTAGCATAACTAATAATATAAAAGGTAATTAAGGAAACAAAAAGATGAAGGAAAGATGAAAATAGTAGAGGAGAATGTGAGGGAGGAGTAATAGCTTAGGGAATGGTTTTTTGAGTTGGATAGATTGGTAATAATGTGGCAATAAGGGATAAAAATCTTGCAAAGCACCAAAGGTCTACCATCCCCTTTCCTGATGCACTCCTTAGGGTCTGCACTCAATAAAATTAGTTTTGATGGGTTCTTGCAAGATGTAAAGCATCAGTAATCAATAAAAGTTTAAAATATTATGTTTACACTTCCCTCCTTAAAATGGCCCCGTCCTTGTGACTAAAAATAAGAATAATAGCTCATAACTAGATGTAGATCATTATGGACTCTTAGATAGGGGTAAATAATTCTAGAGAGTTCTATAAGAAATAATACCATATTTAGAAATACACAGACCCACATGCCAACACACACACACACACACACACACACACACACACACACACACACACACACACACACACACACACACACACACACACACACACACACACACACTTGAAGGCATATGAAATTATGGGTTCAAATTGATAGGCTTTGAGGTCTATAAGGGTGCATTCAATTCCCAATATAATAACCTAAGGATCTTTAGACCTAACTAAATTTCCCATTCTGCTCAAGAGTTGGTCAACCATCTGGTAATTTTACTAGCATACACATTTATATAAAGTACAATAGTCATGTGCAAACTATAAACTCTTAAAACAAAATATTAATTATTTTGTATATTCTTAAGAGTTATTTATGGATTTCCATAACCAATGGATAAAGGAACACATCAAAATGTCCAATAAAAATTATACTACAACCTTTTTCACTTTTTGAAACTTGTATGAGAAAATTTCATGCTTTAGAGCACTCATACTTAAATTTACTACATTCTCTCACAAATACTTAACGTAATTCTAAAAATCAGAAATAGACTTTTGAAACTAAAATAATTTCATGTTAAAATTTCCATTATAGTATGGAAATATTATATAAGAACCTAATAATTTCGTAATCAAAATTAAAATAAATTAAATGTTTCAGCCTAATTACCATCTTATAGTTTATGATATCAACTGATTTAGCACAAAAAAACTAAATCTGAGTTATTTTCTAAAATTGAATGTGATTATTTTTAACAATATCTATCTATGTCCCATGCATAACTTTTTAATATTCACCATAGAGTATAATACAATATAGTAATCATACTTTCTATGCTGTATTCCTACCACTCTATATTATGATTTATACATTATTTATTGGCATTTATACCAAAATGAAATTAACACCCAACCAACCATACCACTCAGGTTGCCAAAATTTGCATCATTCGTGGGTTAGTGTAGCATCCCACACCAATCAAATAAAAATTTTAGAGAGTCCATCATAGGAATTCGCATGTAATACTCAAGGTTTTAAACATGTTCTCCACTAATTTTGTGAGGTTCCCATTCCTACAATCATCTTACACTTACATATTGGCAACATTTAATAACATTTTAAACTACCTAATCATGACATTACATTTATCCTTCTAATCACAATCATGCATTTCAATTATTATTCAAATATGAATATTCATTTTAGAGCATTCATTTGAGTAAAACAACCATTAGATATGCAGAACACACTTGTATTTTCAAGCCAACACGTGCGTAATTTTTATTGAGTTTAGCATTGTTGTTCTCATATAAAAGTCCAATTTTTAAGGCCAATTAGTGCTTCACAAGGTTACATAAAAAAATTTACTACGATTGTAATTATAACAACGTATAAGAGGTAGTTAAAAAAACTTAATTCATAAGGTGACCCTTGTGTATGAAAATCCCAGTGCCAACTTGTGGTACACATGGTGGACACACCTAAATGAATCAGGTAATTACCTTGAGCAAAGTGGAGATGTGGGTTTTAAGCCTACAAGAGACTCCATTTCCTAGCCTATACCCATTCTAAACCATTATGGATATAGTGATTCTCCACCTTCAACCTCATACTTACATCAATGTTCCTTACTAGATCAATGATGTGGTATTACACCACACAATACAACACTAAACCCTAGTAGATTTTAATTAATAGAGGTTGATTTTGAGAGAAAAAAATTACATGACAAAATTAGTTTATGATCACATTACCACATTAAATTTTAAAAACACATGGTTACACTTATTCTATGACATGTACATAAAATAATCTTACAACAATGTGGTAAATAAGGAGTGAATATAATTTTCACATGGTTGATTAAATTTACACATAATGAAGGGTTACACAACATAAATCAGTATTCACACATGAAGGAACCACAAGGATTATGACATGCATGCCAATTTAGATGGTTTGATAATTAATGGTAAGGTACTTTTAGATCCTAATACTTAAGCACACTTATAGATGAATTAAAAGAGTCCACGATTTGTATTAGTTCAACTGATGTTCATATGCCATCCAAGATGACATCAAATATCCAATAATGTCTATTTTGAATAGAATATGAAAATTTTAGCTAGCAAAATCTTCTTGATCTTTCCCAAAAAGTTTAGCTATATTAACCCCCTCTTCTCCCTCCAAGCTTATGTCACACCCTCGGTCCTCCCAAGTATGACATACTTCAAGTATCATATGAGGGATTATCTAAACAAGCCATCATTAGGTATCAAATATTCACCCTTTTGTTTCCCACAACAAAATTTTATCACTATTACTTCAATTGGATTAAATAAGCTAATGGTTGACTAGTGTTACTTGTTATACATAACAAGACCTTAAGAAGGGTGGATTTAACTAAGGCTTAGGGTCAATGTCATATTATTATCATGGAAGTTACAATTTCTCATAGTCATTAATTCTGCTTGAAATTCATAGATTTTTAATACCTCAATATGAGAGAACTTAGTACTGATTCACTTTCAGGTTACATAATGGTTGCAACCAACCAACCCTATAAGTATTTTATCCAACAAAACCTTCCTGGTCTTCATTACAAGTCCACCACTTTAAACCAAATAGTTCTCCCCAAGCACTAAATCGATTTCTTAAAAAATATATGCATGGCTATGATCAATCACATATAATGACACATAAATCCAAGTAAGGACATAAAACTATTTGCCATAGCTGTAAAAAACTATCACTGCATAAAATCAATAATAAACTACTCTTTAATAGTAAATTACCTTATAAATATCCAAGGTACATCAACAATAATAGTAATATCTTGTTTTATAACCATTTAAGGAAATTCTAGTATTATCTTATAAGGCTTTCTTGATAATTTCTGCATTTAGTCTATAATTACATAACCTTTTAAGGGTAGATTTGCCTTGGAAAAGCCTTGATAAACCAAAAGTAGATTGAACTTATTGATATATTTTACTGAACTTAAAACTATTGATAATAATAATGTCATACTAGTTTCATATTTTTAGCATTTGAGCTCTTTCTAAAAATTTAAATTATGATAATCAATTCACCAAAAGATAAGTTATATAAATCCCATCATAGGACCAAAAATGGTTATCACAACCAATTTTTCCTAAAAATGAAAAACTTGAGTTCATTTCAACCTAGTGAATATTCTAAAACCAATTCATTTACTCAAGTAAATCAATTGATTTATCCTCAAAAAACCTTATAGGCATAAGTCACCCCCTTAATCTAAGGACATAATTTCCTAATAATATTATGGTGACCTACACATGAAAATAACCAACATATACCAAGTATTGATTTTTAATTCTACCAATTAACTTTTATCAGATTAACTCATATGCCTCACTTATACAAGTTAGTTAGTAGTCAAGAAAAGTTCACCTTAACACTAACTAACTCTAGGAAGGGTTGACTTAAACTAAGGCTATAGAGATCAACATTTTATAGTTAAAGAATTATTAATATCCCATAGGGTTCCCAGATAATCTATTTCTATCTGGCGCATCAAAATTACTATTAAGATTATTCCCATTCTAGTCATAACTAGGTAATAAGTTTGCTATCAACAAAATATAGTTCAAATACAAAGTGCATTGAGATTTCCTTAGTTGAATAAACATTTTATTGAAAACTCTTATATTATAGGCTATGATAACAAGTGAAATGAACCCAACAAACCCACTTTTGTTTTCAAAAAAAGAGTTTCAACAAAACTAAACATTACTATATGCAAGTATGAACAACGTTCTTTCAATATATTAAATAGAATTCTTAAATTAAAATGTAGTAATAAGTGATATTAGATTACAACTTTTTATTGATCCAAAATTAACAAATTTACAAGGATTGTCCAATAAAATTCAAGGGAAGGTTATCCAACTAAGAACCACAATATCTTGTGAACTAGTCATATAGGCCAACTTTATCAAGTTTGCCAAATAAGCTTTTAAATAATAGAACAAAGCAATCCATGACACATCAATATTTCATTAATAATTATTTTAGAAACCCATATAAATCTCATATATTTATTTATATGAAGGAATCCCTCCTATTTAACACCTTAGGAAAATAATCCATGATTCTTTGAAGGTGAATTAACCTTAAGGAAATGTATTATTCAATAGAGGAAAGTCTCCATAGCATAAAATACATTATCAAAAACATTCATAACATCCTATTTAAAATTAGAAAAATGTATCTATATATAGTTCTTACAAGAACTACAATTGAACTTTACAGAAAACATAGTCCAATATAGGACTTAGGAGATAAATCCCATAAATTCTATTATTTTATATTAAATAAATAAAATATTTCATAAGGAAAAAAAATTACTTATGAACATATTTTTTGTCCATTAACCAACTTATGATCAACTATAAACAATCCAAATCCATTCATTATAACTAGTGTATAACTTCCAAAAGATAAGCTTAACCTAACAAGTATCTTGTCAGACTATAATATCATAATATAACCTTAAATATTTACAAAATATTTATATTATCAATATTTTTCACACTTTACATAGCTAAGGTAATAAAATGCAACATTTTCACCCCTATTTTACCAAGCAGTAAATATAAGGATGAAATTACATCCATCACAAGTCACTCTAATGAAATAATGTTGCAATTATAACAATTCCTACAACTATAAAGTTCAATATTTTAGAGAATGAGGTGAAACCAAGAAAAGATCCACTTTAGATTACGTGTAACGACACATTTTTTTAATTACCACCACCTATTAACGTTTTGAATAAAAGATGTTTAGTTTAATATAACAAGGTTACCCTGCATGGTAAACATTTATATACACTAGTTTGGTTAGGAATCCCTTGCAATAAAAAAATATCCTCCCTAATAAAGCATCAATTTACTCATATCTATAATTAATAATGTGTTGCATCTATAAAAACTCAATTTTTAATTAGTCATAGCTATAATTAACATGTTCCAAATACATGAAGGCAACTGTCTCAAAAATTCATGCAAATAATACATGTTCATCCTTATAAGGTACAATCAACTATCCAAGGTTAATAATTTCATCCATTCAACATGTATGATTATCCATGCTATGTATACTATTAATAACTTATTCATTTAAATGCATACACTCGGCAATTCAAGTGCATATAAAATCAACCATTTCGATGCATATATATAAGTATTGAAACTCCTATAAAATAAATCATTTCAATGCATATACTATTGCTCAGATTAACTTTTCCAAATTTTTTCACAATAAAAAAAAATACTACAACTTATCATTTTCAAATATATGAGCTCCCAACCACACATAGAGTGTTTTCATAACCAGTAAATGTGAGTTTGTATCCAACCATACAATGCATGAAATCAACCATGCCAAGGGTGTTTTCACAACCATATAAAAGTATAAAAACTAGTCATTAAAGGTGTGTAATAAATAAAACAAACATAAATATGACATGAAATTCAATATATATTTAAGCCATGGTTTTAAGGTATGAAATAAATCATAGTAATACATATAAACAACCATTCAAGTGTATGTACAATTGTAGAAGTAAAAATCCAATCATGTAATGGTATTCAAATCTATACCAATAGAGTATTAAAATATTAAATAGTTCAATGTGAATCCATTAAATTGTATGCACAAGCCAAAACAAACATATGCACAAGTCTTGTAAGAATAGTCCATCTATACTAATGTTTTGAGAAGCCAAACAATTATATACATAAATATTAAATATGAATAAACATTCATGAAAGGTTTATTTAATATCAATAAACCATTACAATACATGTATATAAATACATAAAGATTCCATAAGCCCAATCATTATAATTCATGTATATGTCTTTCAATGACTTAATCACAATGCCTACTAAAAATGCATATAGCCATAAAACATTCCAATGCACAAGTCATAATTTATCTTTCACACGTGGCCATAGAAATTCACAATCCATATAATAATACTCCATCCATATAAAGGTATCCATAAGACATAAAAAAAATGTATATAAATGATATTCAAGATTATTCTAAACATAGCAATTTATGCATAAGGAATAAAAAGACATGCACATGTTATTCAATGCAATATTCAGCCATGTAAGTTTTAGTGCATATTAAAATCAAACCCAAAAGGTGAGTTTTCACAACCAATACATTTTGGTTTGAATCCAAACACTCAATGAATAAAATAATCCACATAAGAGTTCATTACCAATCATTTCAAGGCATGTATTTAACCGCAAAAAGAGTACACAATCAACTATTAAATGTATTAAATCAGCCATGTATTAAAATCAGCCATGGATTTTGTATATGTTTATCCACACAAAGTAATCAATCGATCATGTAGGCATTTCATCATCAATTTATTTATGAACATATTTTAAGTGAAGGATCAGCCATTCAAATGAATGTAACTAGCCATGTAAGAGTTTACCATAGTGCATAACCATTAATGAAACCTTCATTGATGTATTTTTTCAAATAATTCACATGTATCCTCTTTGAGTCATTTTATCAAACAAATAAAATCCAACCTCCATTGAGTAAATTTTTAAAACATTTCACATACATCCTTATGGAAGCAAATTAATCAAACAAATTCTAGCCATCCTTTATTAGTGAATTTTGTCAAACATTTTGTACACAACCTCTTCTAAGCAATTTAAAAAATAATTTCCATCTACCCTTTATTAAGGAATTTGTCAAACATTTCAAAAATGTCCTCCTCTAATAAATTTAACAAATAATTTCAAGACATCTTCTATTAATTAATTTTATAAAAACTTTCACATATATTTCTTCCAAGCAACTTAACAAATAATTTCTATCCATCCTCTATTTAGAAATTTTGTCAAACATTTAACATACATCCTATTCCAAGAAATTTAACAAATAATTTCCATCCATGTAATAATCAAAATCAGATATTCATAACTTATAACAAACCACAATTAAGAATAATCTCTTTAACTCATTAACACACAATAATTTCACTATATTTATGGTACTGGTTCATATACACATACAAAATCCTGAGTATAAGGTCCTATGCCTTAAGCCAAGCATTTATTATCTTTCTTGCTATATATATATATATATATCAGATATTCATAACTTATAACAAACCACAATTAAGAATAATCTCTTTAACTCATTAGCACACAATAATTTCACTATATTTATGGTACTGGTTCATATACACATACAAAATCCTGAGTATAAGGTCTTATGCCTTAAGCCAAGCATTTAAAATCTTGCTTTCTATATATATATATATATATATATATATATATATATAATGGATAGGAGGTTTCCTGGAGAAATAAGTTCCATTCTTTCATTTATTCCTTGGATTTCCTTGGCTTTCATGGTGCCACAAAATCTCTCCTCTATGTAGCCTTTTAAAATGGTTATCCAACCTTTGCCTAAACATTTCCTAATTGAAGTAAAATGAAGGATTTTCAAGAGGGTATGGACATCCATTGATCAATAATAAATACTAGAAAATATTATATGCCCTATTATGCATGCATGTAAAATAAAGAAGCATATAAAGTGCACTTGACTTGAATAAAAGGTAAATAAATATGCTCTCTCTCTACACTTGGCATGTTTTCTATGTAGCTTAGAATTCCAACTACCAAGATACCCCTTACTCCTCTTCTACTTGATTCAATTGGTGCTATGAATATTTTCCCAAAATATAAAACACTTAGATCATTTTACTAAAATTAATTTTTTTGTTAATAAAAAAATGACAATAGATATAATATTGATCATGATTTTTTTTAATTTGATTTTTTTAAATTTTATAATAAAATAAATTTCCCATAATAATAATAAATGGTTTAATTATGAATGTAATCCACTCATGGACTATAATAAAAAGACATCTTACTAATTAAGATTATATTAAAACTTTTAGTTTTCACCTTAGTTACTAAACATTAATGATTTTTAAAATTTTGTACTCAATGCCTTTTTGAGGCTATGAATAATAATATAGACAACACAAAAAGGGATTACAATACTAGTTCATAGAAGACTTATTCAAAACAATGCCTTTACAAAATTAACTTGGTTTATGAAGATTATAATCATTCATACAATAACTCACTAAATCATACAACAAGTTTCTTACTTGCAATGAGGTGAGCATTCCTAGTTAGAATAAGTGTCAATGATGACCGTGAATATGGAGTAAAAATCTATGCATGTATTTAACTAATCTCAATCACTCTATCTCAACTAGATGATACTTAGTCATTGAGAAGTGTCAATGCTTGGGTTATGACACATGTTTAGATTTATCCTCTATTTTTACGTCTGATATGTCACTTACAAAATCTTTTTTTCTCTATAATTTCATATATACCACCTATCATAGTAAACTAAGATGAGTCCCTAGTCATCAAATTGAAGTGACCTAAATTTTTATCCACTTACAATAGACCGATCAATATTTTTTTTATTTTAATAGTTTTGATCCTAAACCTTTATAGTCAACTTCTCCTTTATTTTTACCTGTTAACTTTTAACAGGTGTCTATGCATAAGCTAGGTATATATATTCTTAGTATTTTTCAAAAGATATTAACTTTTCATATTTATAAATTTATCAAAATCAAAATAGTTAATTATTTTATATCTTTAGCATTATGATATTTCTAGTTTTACACTTATATATAATTAGATTAATATACTTTAGTGTTTTATAAAAATAAGGTAAAACTTATCGGTGAGCCCTAGGATTTGCTTTTGAGCCGTGATTTTTTAAATTTGTTTTATATTTTCATTTTTATATATTTTTTGTTTTCTATAGATACTATGTTCTAATAGTTTTAAAACTCTTAGGAGTTATCATTATGAAAAAAAATCTCAATTATATATGAGTTATGGTTTCAGGGGCATTGCCCCAATGCTCAAACCATTAAAAATCCTATTCATATATTTTATTTTCCATATATATCATAGTATATAGTAAATTTATAGGGTTGTTTTTTAATCAATATAAATACCTTGTCCATCTTTTACTATAGCACATGGGTAAGTGGTTATCCATAAGAAGATAATATCAGTGTACTCCATGAGACATGATGGTTTGGGTACGGGAATGATGGAATCATTTGTAGTTAGATTCTTCGTAGTTGTATCTACTATGTACAACTAGGATCAATATATTTTATATCCTACATAGAAAACACACCCAATAGATTTTCATTATTTTTTCCTCTTTATTTTGGATGTCACCCTAACATGATTTTTTTAGTTTATCTCTAAGGCATCATGATATATTAATTTTATTTCATATAGAGTATAATCAATTACGTTAATAACTTATTAGAAGGATAATATAGATATTTTTTGTTAATATTTTCATGAAATATTTGATAATTATATACATAATGAAGATAATATTATCACTAAAAATGATAATAAAGATAAATAAATTATGAATATAAATGGATGAATGTCATAAATCCTACTCATTTAATTAACTTAATTAAGCTTTTATATTAAAAACTATGTAAAATTTTGATGCTCAATGTTTTGGATCTTCCTTTGTGATTCTTCTTGAGGAGATAAGATTCATAGAAGATGATTGAAAATATTGATCATTAAAATTTCACTGAAGATGATCTAAAACATTGAGCATCAAAATTTTATTGAAGATGATCCAAAATGTTGAGCATCAAAATTTCACATAGTTTTTCTATAAAAGCTTTGTAACATTATGGACTGTGAATGTCTAAAATCTTGAATTGAATTAATTAAATGTCATATCAACCAAAGGTTGGTGTCCTAAGTTTATATGTAATAGGACACATAATACATTTAGTTAATAGTTATTTTATTAACAACACAATTTCATGAATTGAAATTTAAGAATTAAACACACTTGAAAAAAATCAAATTACATAAATCAAACATAATTTATACAATGAAAAACACATAATTTAATTTTCAAAAATTGAAACACACATTACATGAATGGAAAATAAAAAACTATTGGTCTATGAATCCAATTGGTTTGCATGTTAGATATAATTTTAAAGATAAAATTAATATTTAATAATTATACAAAAGCATAAATAAATGTAATCTAGAAAACTTAATTACAAAATGGCCTTCTTCCTTGGGTTGAGTTGTCCTTTACTCTTCCCTTAGAGAATATATATATATATATATATATATATATATATATATATATATATATATATATATATATATATATATATATATATATATATATATATATATATATATATATATATATATATATATATATATATATATATATATATTCATAGTTGTTAGTAGAATAAATTAGAAAATAAATGTGAAATTGGAAGACCATATTTAATAAAATATTTGATAATTTTTAAAGTTTATATATATATATATATATTATATAATATATATATATATATATATATATATATATATATATATATATATATATATAAACTTTAAAAATTATCAAATATTTTATTAAATATGGTCTTCCAATTTCACATTTATTTTCTAATTTATTCTACTAACAACTATGAATGAGAAGATTTTTGGTTATAATAAAAAAATTTCAATAAATTCTTGTTTAAGAATAACAACTTAATAAATCAGTTTAAAATTTATTTTTACTTTATTATAACAACCTAATAAATCAATTTTGAAACTAATTCTTATTCTAGGATAATAATATACCAAATATAGCTCTTAAATTATGTAGAAAATATCCACAATCCCCTTTATCCAAGGAGAAAATAGTGGAAAATACTAAATTCACAAATCTATCATCTTCAAGTTTGTTGGAGTGAATATAAGTGATTTTTCTTCTTTCTAAATTATTCTAATTTTTTTTGAGAGAATCCAACATAAACATGGGCAATTTGGTTTCCTCCAATATCATGATGTTTGAGATATTCATATTAATTTAAATACTATAAATATATTTCCTTATTTATAAATAGTTAGTAATCATAAAAATGATTTCTAAAATTAAGTAGTGATCATTTATATATCTCTTTACTTTCATGTTATTGAGTTTAGATATTTCATGGGATGATGTGTGCTAATGTCTAACTTTGTAAGTTTCTAGTTATAGAATTTATATATATAGAAAGACTATAAAACATATCCCAAAACATTATTTAATTCTTTCTTTGATCTAATAGATCTAAAAATTCATTCTAAGCATATTTAGAGCCAATTTTAGGCATCTTCAGAGCCATACTTTAGATCTTCACAGTGAGACTATACATCTACAAATCCAGACTATGCATCTCCAAAGCCAACTTTAAGTGATCATACATTTTCCATAGAGACTTGGATCAAGATGATTATTTTTAAAAATGTGCCTAAAATTTTTAGAAGAATCCAAATATGAAATTAGATTAAGTTTTAGGTATATTATTGATTACTATTTTTCCTTTTTCTAATACCTATCCATTTTAGTCATGCATTTCCCATGCTAAAACAATTAAAAAATGAACACAAAAACACACAATATGTCTTCAGTTAATGAAATATTTCTTGTATACCTTGGATGCTATTTCATCACTAGTCCATTAATTTTAAGAGCTACTAAATAATTATGGATTTGATTTACATAGGTATTTGAAGCTATTGAAGATCTCTTGAGCTACCTAAAGTTTTCCCCTACTTTGGTATTTAGCACATTAATCCTTGTTATATTAATTTATGACTTATTTTAGCCTATATAGACAATATTTTACATATATTCTCTAATAAATTTTTATAAAATAAAAATAATGTATACTTAAATAACTCTTATTTTTTCTTATTTTTAGGTGCACACTCCAACCATGAAGATATTATCCAATAAATTTATAATTAATAAATCAAATATTATAAATCTTAATAAAGCCAATTACATAAAAATCTCACTTAAAAAAAACCTTAATATTATTCTTCAAATCATTATAACCATAAAAATTGGTAGCGAATATTTTTGAAGCCATAGTTAACACTCACTCTCCTAATGATGAGGCAAACTTGATTAACATGAACAAAATGAGTCATGTTGTGGCATTCACCAATTCTGAACCTCTTAAGTCAAATTATAAAAATAAACACTTAGATGAAATGCTTATCCCAAAACACAAGGTCATGTTGAGTCTTATCCTTGTTGTTTTATGAATATTCATACCTATGTTATAATTTCAATTTAAGTTTCAACATATTCAAAATCATCAAAATATGTAGAACCATTTTTTCTAAATATATCAGCCATGTTTCTAGAATTAAAATAGATCCATAACCACACAAACTTGTTGATAATACTGATACAATTATGTATCATTTTCTTCCTAAAAATAATTGGATTGATTATGACCCATAATATTCTAATATAGTTTTAAATCATATTATTATTTTAAATATCTATATCGGTTATCACCAAAAATTTTCTAATATAGTTCTAAATTCTCTTCCTCTTGAACATAATTACACTTATGAGGCACTTAAATGTGTTGTTGTAGGCATAAATTTTCTTCATATCATAAATAACTTTACCATCCATGATAAATAAAGTGTTGATATAATTTTGAAATTGATTTATGTATTAGTATATTTCCATATCTTATAGTGCATAAACCATTTTAAAAATAACAAAAAAAATTTTGCGATAAATTGTGTTAGATTTTTATTGTTTCTCAATGTTTTGGATCCACACATGTGATCCTTCATCAAGAGAAAAAATAAAATTAAATTAAAAACATCATGACCTTGCATTCTAGAAAATTTGTGGAAAAATGGTAGTTGTGAAAATATTCCAAAAAGAAATTAGCCATCCCAAAAAGTTTTCCAAATTTTAAATAAGGCAAACTGCCAAAAAGGCAGTTTCCCTAAAAAGTTTAACAATCTTAAGAAGTACTAATAATTTTACAAATTTAAATTAATCTTTAATCTTTAATGATATTTAATATTTTATAATTAAGAAATAGTTATTAATATTTTCATTACAATTATTTATATAATTAATATTCATATTATTTTTTATATTATTATTTGTGATAAATGTAAATGTATTTAATATCAAATTTTAAAATTTTAATATCATAATAATATTATTAGATAATATTTATATTTCATATTATTAATAAAATTAATAATAAAGTAGAATGAAATATTTAAAAAAAATAAAAACTAAAGAATCAAAAAAAATAAAAACTAAAATGAAATAATTAGTTAATCTCAAGAAATATAAATTTGAATAATAACTAGAAAAAATGATATCAAGTAAAATTTCAAATCAAAATTAAATGCAAAGAGAAAATACACCACGCCAAATTCTATGATATACTAATATTATTATTCTAAATAATTATGATAAAATGTGTAATAATAATAACAATTATTAAAATATTATAAAGGTTACTACTACCAATATTATACTAATATTTAAAAACATATTAGAGATATATTTAACTATAATAATATCTATTATAATATAATAAATAAAGGTGATTACTATAATATACTAAAAATTACTATAAATACTTAGAGGTTAAAAACATAATATAATAATATAAAAAACAAAAACAAAGTCACCTATAAATTCATAAAATTCAAGAATGGAACCTATCTAGTCTCAAACTACAAGAAAAATAAAGACCAAAAATGAGAAGAAATAAATAAATAGAAAACAAATATAGTGTAAAACCAAAAAGTATTTCATGAAGGTAAAGAGTTAATAAAATATGAAAACTTAAACCCAAAAATTAAATAAAAGAAGAAAATAAATAATAAATAGAGGGTACTTTTCATGAAAAAAGATACAAGATGAAGAGACACCTACATATGGCACAACAAGGGGTTAAAAATGAGATCTTAACTTTTGTAAGTAAAAGGCTTCGAAGTATGGCTATTACCAAACCATTCATCTATATTAAGAGTTTTAGGATGTCTCAATATTTCAATGGCTTCGCTTAGCTTAAGATTTTGGAGGTGATAGTTGATAGAGATGAAGGGTTAGGTATTAGTCATAATTGGAATCCTATTATTTATAGAAGTTAGGATCTCTTTATTAACCCCCTTGTTGTAGCATGGGTAGGTGTCTCTTGATCTTGTAACTTTTTTCATGAAAAGCAGGTTTGATTTATTACTTATTTGCTTATTTTATTTAATTCTTGGGTTTAGTTTTCCATATTTTATTAACCCTTTACCTTCATGAGTTACATTTTGTTTTCAAACTATATTTTTTCTCTATTTATTTCTTTCTTGTCATTTTTGGTCATTATTTTTCTTGTAGTTTGAGAATAGATAGGTTGTGTTCTTCAATTTCTTGATTTTATAGGTGATTTTGATTTTGTTTTTTAATTTATTTTAATATGTTTTTATCCTTTAAGTATTTATTGTAACTTTTAGTATATTATAGTAATTACCATTATTTATTATATTATAATAGTTATTATTATAATCTATTATATCTCTAATATGTTTTCAAATATTAGGATAATATTGGTAGTAGTAACCTTTATAATATTTTAATAATAATTATTATTACATATTTTATCATAATTATTTAGAATAATAATACTAGTATATCATATATTTTGGTGCGGTGTATTTTCTCTTTATGTTTAATTTTGATTTAAAATTTTCCTTGATATCACTTTTTTTGGTTATTAGTTGAATTTCTATTTATTGAGGTTTACTAACTATTTTGTTTTAGTTTTTATTTTATTTGATTCATTAGTTTTCATTTTTTTATTAGAATTTATTATTTATTTTATTAATAATATGAATTATAAATATTATTATGATATTAAAATTAAAAAAAATTGATATTAAATACATTTAAATTTAACACAAATAATAATATATAAAAATAATATGTATATTAATTATATAAATAATCATAATTAAAATAATAATAACTATTTTTTAATGATTAAATCTTAAATATCATTAAATATTAATTTAAATTGGTAATATCATTGGTATTTCTTAAAATTATTAAAATTTCTAGGGAAACTTCCTTTTTGGCAGTTTACCTTTTTTAAAATTTGGAAAACTTTTTGCAATAGCTAATTTATTTTTGGAAGCCTTTTGCAACTGCCATTTTTCCATGACCTTTGTAGAATGCAATGTAATATTGTTCCACATTTTATTTTATTTATTCTCCTGGTGAACGATCATAGGTGTGGATCTGAAATGTTGAGAAACAATAAAAATCTAATAAAGTTTATCCCAAAAACTTTTATGTTATTATATGGACTATGAAAGTATTAAATACTTCATTTTAAAAATGTTTCCAAAATATCACCAAAATACTTATACTCTAAATTTCATAATGTAAGATAATTTTCTACATAAATTGATAGATAATTTAATCTATATGCTGATATTAAGTTTGATATCAGGCATAATCTTACACTACCTCACTTCACATCACATCCTCTAGCATATTGTAATGTTCATTCTCATCTCACTACATATCTTGGGGCATATTATGATGCCCAAAATTATCTAAACTTTTAATTTATGGCATTCTATAACCCCCTTACGTCAAATTACCCTTTAGTTCATCCTGTTATGTCCACTCTTCCTCTACATTTCACAATCATAAAAAATATAAACTTCAAAAAAATGTAAAATATCCAAAAATGTGTTATGCTTGTTAATTTCATTTCTCCCATATAGTTTTCTATTGTACATTATTAGATTCTATTATACCATTCTAACACTTAGTTTTAACTCTATCTTCTGACACTTTTTTGTATCTTAGTATTTCTTTGCCTAAACCCTTTGGTTCCTTAGCATCAAGCTTACTACCAATTCTTAGGCCTAATGTCTCTTATAATTTAGACCTCGTAGTGTTTCAATTTATGAATATTTTTTTACAAATTTCAAAATACAACCAAGCCCACCTAAAAAATGATCACTATATCTATTTATCTTTATTATGCCACTATTTGATTTACTACTCTTTAGTACATTTTTACACCTTTGTGGGTTTTGACATATTATATATGATTCATAGATTTATCATTTCTATGCTTCATATATTTATCTTTTATATGGTTTGTAATTTTATTTGTTATATGCTTTAAATATTTATCTATTTTAAGGTTCAAATCTTTATTTTGTGCTTTTATTAGTTTTTATTTTATGATTTTCATGACAACACCTATATGGCCAACCAATCCCTCTGCACTATTTCCCATAGTTATTTACTTTTTCATATATAAGTATCATGCTCCAAACATTACCTAAGTGTATTCCTACTTAGATAAGACAATGTTGATAGTGTTGTTTTATCACTTAGAGTAAATCATTATCTCTTATGGTAAAACTAGAGGAGTAAAAGAATGCATTCATTCTCCTTTTCCCTCTTTTATTATGATGTGTCAACCATCTTATCATTTTAAAACATTACATTATACCTATTTTTTGATTGGGGAAACCCAATTTTTGTGCACTCATTTCCATGATTTTTCATTTTTTCATCTTCTTTGTAACACCATTCATCATATTCAAATATCATACTAAAACTTAAATTCATGATAAAGCTAAGGTCTATTAGGGTGTGATACATGAATATATTAGGGTAGGAGGTCTCTATATTTATATATTTTACATTATAATACCACCTAATTTATAATGCTATCACCCAATATAAATAGTAGACCAAGCGATATATAAGTGGTCTTGAGAAGTAGGGAAGACAATTTTGGAATGTAAGATCCTTTTATTACTCTTGCATATTATCCTTCATACGATGTTATTTATATTTTACTATTTATCTCAAGTGTATAATTTCTAGGTATGGTTATCTAGGGCCATTGATGCTATAAAAACTAGTCTTTCAAACATAATTAAAGTGACTTTTTTCCATTAAATATAATGTGTTTGCCTTGTTGGAACCTTCTCTCCCCTCTATCTACATTCTCCCCTTGATAAGTGGGTTTGTTTATAAATATATCCCATCTTATTTATTTCCTATACTAAATTTATTTTTGAAGACATTCACAATTTAATAAATTTAATATTTTTACATATTTATAAATATTAATTTATAGTAAGCATGCCAAATGTTGGATATGGCATAAAAAATGGAATTTATTGGTCTATAAAGTGAAAATTCTTTTATATTTATTTATTTTATTTAAATTATTATATTTAGGAGAAAATGGATAAATAAGAATGGTAGATTTCTATTTTAGTCATAAAATTTAGTTTGTAATCCGCCAAAATACGTTTTGGTCTATTGGGATTATTAAATGTTTATACATACATATGGAAGCATGGATGAGACATATGCAGTTTCATCAAGTAATGATGCCAAAGTGTCGTCATTGAAACTAAATATTTATATTATGGACCATGTATTATTTTGAATTATAAAGAATTTTAAATGTGAGATATAATAACATAAAAATTAAAAAAATCAATTGAGAACCCTTATTTTATTTAGCATTATATCCAACTGATACTTTTTACATTTACACTAAAAATAAGGTCTACAAGGAGACTAATAGTATATTTTTTATATTTGTATTAGCCACCATGAACATGTTGCATATATAAAATTGGATAGTATTGTGATATAATTATTTTCTAAACATGATTTATACATATAAGTTTATAAGTTTTTATACAAGATCCATTTTTTTCATTAAGAGAAATATGGCCATGCATTTTTACATAATATATACAATAAATTAAGACTCCATTTCATATCAACTTTTTCATGACTAGATAATTTTACATGCATATAAAACATGTTTAGATAAGATACAATTGATCTATCTATGATAAAAATACCTATGTATATCAATAAGGTTTTAATTTTGTATATACACATTATTTTCCACTTTATCATTTACCAATGCTTTCTTATATAGTTAATTATTATGCATTGATCTCACTGAAGGCATGTATTAAATGGTGTACCAAGAAATGGGTGGATAAGGATTGTGGTTCTTTGTAATATATTTTTTGTACTATATAATGACTACAATATTGATTCTATTAGTTTAGATTTATTAGAATGTCTTTCCATTTAACTCATCCATCTTGTCCTTATTCAATTGTGATAGTTTACATATAATATATTGGATAAATTTATGTAATTTTGGGTTTGACTTCTAACATATATAGTATATAAACCCAGATAATACCATTCTATGTCATCCAACCTCTTTCAACTATATGGGTTTGGTCAATACCATCGACATAGTCTTTAGGGTTGGTTTTAGGTATTGGATTAGTATATTATTTAACCCTGAATTAAAAGGGGTCAATATCATATAGGGTTAAAAATATATAATTGAATAAGCACAAGAGTGATATATATATAACAAGTTGATTAATTTCAAACATAGATAAATAGTATTCAAAATTTAAATAACAAGATATTCTAAAAATAGTAATTACAACTAGTGATTGATAATTAAATAAATGGGAAACAAAATTAATTATCAGGTTTATGATATAAATTCAAATTTAAAGTTGAGCATGATTGAACAGACCAGATCTAGGTTCTACCTCACTCACTAAATTTTGTACATTCAACCTTTGTGACCTCAAACACTTATTGTGTGTGTGTGTGTCTATATATATATATATATATATATATATAAACACCTATAATATTTTGGGTTATGTATCAACTTCATTTTAGTGCATTTATATCTAGATCATTAGTTGTCTCTCTTGTTAAATCATCAAAACCCTAACTCTTCATTTTCATAGTTACCTTGAAAAAATAGGTCGGTGGTGTCATAGTGTTGAGATAACAACATATATATATATATATATATATATATATATATATATATATATATATATATATATATATATATATATATATATATATATATATATATATATATATATATATATATATATAGGTAATTCCTATATATCCACTAATTTGAAGATGACATCAAAATGATGTAGTTATCCCTTAATGCATTGGATTATGTGTGGATAAGATTGAAATATGTGGAAAGTAATTACAATAATGACCTAACATGTAACATGGAAAACATGACTCATAGGATTCTCCTTTAGTAATTCAGATGTTCAGAGTGTCTTCCTTATGTAAATAAGAGAAAATGGGGAAGATTTACTCACTTTAATTCTTAATCAAATGTTTTTGGTAAGTTTCCTTGTGAGAGGTATGGATTTTATAGGTGGTGAATGAATGAGGATTAACCACGAATATATACCAATCCTATCGATAAATATTTCACATTAAATCACTTAAGATGATCATGGGGACATGTTACAATTTGAATATTTAATGAGTTTAGGACACTATACACCTATGTAGGTACATGACACTTACATTGATATAGGTATCTAATTGATACTCAAGTGTTTGTGAAGATATAAAATAAACATAGTTTCAAAAAATTTAGGGATAGAATATATGTAGGTTTATATCACTCTTAGAATTATATAAGTCATGGGTCATCAAAATAACATTGGTCAGACCAAGAGGTATGAAATTTTGCACATAGAGATAGTCTATGCAAAAAAATTAGTATTAGGAAGGTCTATAAGCTAAAGTTACATCCATGATATGTATTTTTAAAGTGTATAAGACTAAGGTAATATAAACTATATTTAGTGTCTACATTTTCCTTGCCTTTAATGTAGTCATGAAATTACTATTTTGAAGGAAAATAAATGTGTACCTAGGTGTGCATAACACACCTTACCTTTGCATCATCCCAACTTCATTGCTTTGCTAGTGACTAACTTCAAATGAAGATCATGTTACATATATAATCAATGTATATAATATAAAATTTAAATCATTTAAATGATTGAAATAGAAATAATAAGGTTTAGTAGTACACCTATGTATCAATCTAACCACCTTGCCTTTTGGTAATTTGATTTTAAAAGATGATTCATTATGAGAATTTGTAACTGATATTAGGAAAAATGTTAAAAACTACAAGTTTACATATGTACACACACACAAAAATATAGGTTAAATTAAAATATTACTCCCAACCTTAGAGAAAAGGTTAGTTACCACCTGATAGTTGAGATTAGCTCATCTATAGAAATACTTATAATTTGGTGAGATTGAGTTAATCCAAGTCAACCTACACTTTAAATATGGTGAGTTTGGATGTTGTAATCAAATCAAAGCTATAAAAATATAGATATTGAGTTACTTATTTACCTTAACCATATCAAAAGTGAACTAACTACTATAGTAGATTAGTTCATTAATACTCTATAATAGTCCAATATCATGAGTTAAAGTCCATATAAGCATTTTGAAATTTTAGAATGATGTTGGATTTGTAATTTATGTTCTTTTTACATATAAAATGCACATTATATATGAATCATGATGAAACTTGGGTATAAAAATGGTACCAATGTATATGATTCTACCACAAATGTGTATCTGAATAACATAATTATGCAATTTGGCAAATTTTCAACCATGTGAGAGTGGAGAACATGTTTCTAGAACATGCACACACTAGAATATGAAAATAAAAGCTAGTATAAGTGTGGAAAACATGCTTCCATAAAATGTCTCCACTATATATCTGAATCTATAAACTATAAAAAATGTGGATAACATGTTCCCATTACATGGCTTCACTATATATATGAATCTGTGAATTCATAAAATGTGTATTCCATGTCTCTATGGCATGCCCCAACTAATATTTTCAACACTTTTAGGTTAGGTTAGGTATAAACTTATATTTACCTTACCTAAAAAGGAAAAAATAATCTTATAATGTTTGTATTGACCATGGATTATATAATATAAACATGTATAAGTAGATATATAATTAAAGCACACAAAATATGATTTCATAAATCCATAACATGCACAATATAGATCTTTGAACATTATATTGTAACAATATAATCCTAACAAGTAATCAAACACATACAAAAGAACACTTCAAATCAAATAAAAATATAATGGTCCAAGGAAACCTTAAATATGGGGCATGATCAAAAACTACACAATTGAACAAACATTAATTAGTATAATATACATAAAACAAGGAATGTCATATCCAAATTTCCATACAACAAGCAATGACATATGAAAATGCCAAAGTAATAAAACAAAGCCATGAGGCCACAAATAATGGATCATATTCAAATGCACGACAAGTAAGAAAATATATTCATGGAAATTTATAAAGGAAAATTATAAAAACTACCATAAATATAAAATATTAGCTCTTAGATATGTGTTATCAAAAAATGTCAATTACATAGCATATAAGTACTCTACGAGAGATGTAAACATGGATAAATACATGTGTAAGTACATAATATCAGTCTTGATAATGGAAAATGATCGTAAAATGATATAACATGGGTGTATCATGATAATGGATAGGTAAGAGTGATAAAAGCATCCAAGGATTTCATCAAAGAGATGCCTTTGTGGAGGCCTCATATCATTTGTGTCATATTTGTATGTTATGTAATCAGTATCATCAAGATCATAAAAATATTATGTGCTATTATGATCATAATCATCAATTTAATCATTATTATATAAAAAATCTACATTCTTGGGTTGTTTTGTAACTTGTGATGTTCTATTTTGAGAATTTGTGTATGGAAAACCAACAACACCATAGATTGGAGTTTCTTTCTTGAAATCATGTTTTTCTTGAACACTAGGAAAAAATTTAATTTATTCCTTGAATTATTTATTTAACACTGAAGGTATAGAGTATGTAAAATTACACTTAATTATTTTATCCTTTAAGCATGAAGTATACGTGATGTTAACATCATTATCAATTGTATTCATATGATTTCATTTGTAGGCATGTTTTGCATTTAAAATTCATTTTATAAAAACCCTATTTTTAGAATGTTTGTTTGATTATCATGGGTTAGAATTGGAAAAAAAATATTGTTATTTTTTAAAATTGCCTTTGGAATATTTTATTTATCTAATTGTTGCATTTGTAATTTTTTTTTAATAAATTTTCCTTTGATACCCATAGTTTATGTTTTGGAACTTATGCTTTAAGATAGTTTCTCATAATGTGAGTGGATTTCATGGTTGATCTATCAATGATATGATCACCATTACCTTTGTAACTTTGTATTTTAATTTTTAATGGAGAAACTAATATGCATGATTCCCATGAATTCTATGATATGCACAATACTACTTGGATCTCCTTATAAAATGTATATGATGTAATTTAATCACTTTATTTTGAAGCATTTCAACTGGTTTCTTTGTAATTTTTTGTAACATAATTGAATAAATAATTTCATATGTGTTATGTTATATATTTTTATTTTTATAGTCAACCTTATTTGTCACACATTAGTAGATGAAGATGAAAACACATGATTAAAACTATAGTATTTTATATTTTTGATGTATGTAATTTGATTTTATAGTGATGTGAGACTTGAGCTAAAATTTGAATTTTATTTTGTAATGATTAAATTAACTTTTTGAAAGTGATGTTTTGATCTTTTAAGGTTTCATATGTAGAAACCCTAGGTACCTTAGATTGAATATTCAAACATATAACATATACCTTACCCCTTCATGGATCGATACCATGGACTTGGTTAAAGGGATGGTAACTATCACCCTCCTTATGATTAGTAGGATGAAGAATCTCTTTGTTAACCTTATTAGGAATCATTTTAGGAAAATAATTTCTAGTTTTTCAAATAAATTATAAAAATTCATATATCATAATAATCAAAAAAACAATAGAGCACATTAGGAGTTACATTGAAAGATAGAAAGGTTGGGTTCACTAAATTTTTTACCCTAACTCGATATGGAATAAAATATTATAGTGTTAATAATATTTAAATGAATAATCACAAGAGTGATAAATATATATATAACATTCCAATTAAGTGCAAACTCAAATATATAATATTTTAAATTTAAATATTGAGATATTGTAAAATAGTAACTACAAATAGTGATTTATATTGAAATAAATCTGAAACAAGAGTACTTATTGATTTTATTATGTGCATCAAGATATGATTTAGAACATGCTAGAAACATATAAGATCAACATTCTAGATTGGTCATCAAATTCAATAAATTTGACCATTGTGACCTCTGACATTTGTGTAGATATTGGATGACTACATAAAATTTTATATATGATTTGTAATTAGGTGTCCAATTAGGAATACATTATATATATAGATACAACCAATTGAAATATTATGGGTTTTAAGTCACCTATAATATGGTTAATTCAAATTTGGATCATTATCTATCAATATTCACAAAACTTCAAAAACCTATCTATTCATATTTATAATGACCTTGGTAAAAATGGGTTAATTGGATCATGATGTTAAGATAACCCCAAATACCCCTCTATTCTATCAGTAATTTCTTCATACATATCCACTACTCTAAAGAGGGCTTTAGACTAATGTAGTAAACCCATAATATGTCAAGGGTGTAATATGTGGAAAGAAAGTATAATGGTAACCTAGCTTATAACTTCAAATATTGGACTCATGTGTTAATCCTTCAGTACTTCACACCTATATATGCAATTTGCATATGATTGATATGGAAATAGGAGAAAATATGGAATATTTACTCACTTAAATGCTTGAATGAATGCTTTGGGTATGTTTCCTTGAGAGGGGTATGAATCTGTTGGGTATTGAATGAATGAGGATTGATTATACATACATGCAAATCCTATTATAAAATATGCAACATTAAATAACTTAAGAATACCATAGGGACACATTAAAAATTTAAAATTTGATGAATTTAGGTCACTATACACTTGCATTGACACATGAAATTTGTGTGAATGTAGGCATATTACAAACACACAAGTGTCTAGGAAGATGGAAAATAGGTATAGTATTGAACTTATAGAGATATAACATAAGTAGGTTTAAATCACTTTGATCATGACACAAGGATTAGGTCAACATAATAACATTAGTCAAATTATGAGATAAGTGATTTGGCATATAGATAATATATGTTAAGCTTTCTGTAGAATTAAGGTATAGAAGATAAACATACATCCATGATATTAATTTTTCAAGTGTACAAGACTAAGGTACTATATAATTAAAATTTAGTGTCTACATATATACATGGTTCATATTTCACTCTAAACATATTGTATACACTCTATTCACTATGATTTCATTCGTACATCTTCCCTAAGTCATATTTTGACAAGTTTGTGGTATAGAACCTTATCTTGAGGAATATTTTCTTTGTGGTGTCTTTGAATCTCAATCAGAGGAGTAAGTGGAAATTCCTATCTAAGGATATATTATGTATTTATCAAACACACCAAAAACAACTCTTGTGAATATTCTCTTGAGCTAATCATAATATTGATGCTTGGTGGGTCAAACCCAAGATAAGTATTTACATACCTAAAAACTTCCATTTATTTAATTTCTATATTATATGTTGTTTTTCTCTTGGTGAATGAATTTCTGTGTATCCTTGTTTTTGATTTATGTACTTATAATGAGATGGTGTGGCTATAAAATTTCATAAATTTGACAAATTTAATATTATATTACATAGATCACCATTTTTTGACATTTCATATTACCTAGTTAAAATCATTTAAAACCTTCTCCTTGATTTACAATAATTCTACTTAGATATTTATAATCATTACTTACAATCAACATAATTTCATAGATGTCTAGTGATAACTATATCCATATGTCATAGGCTTAGGCTTTGGAACCATTTCCTCTTGATATTTTCATTATAGGTAATCATATACTAGATATGAACAATTAATAGGTCATTACCTAATCCCAATGCTTTCATAAATTCAATTTAATTGAATTTTTTAGAGTCTTATTACTCTAAGATATGACAATTTTAGGTCAATCCTATATTTTTCATATATTTTGGTTAGCATAATTTGAATTTTATTACACCTTTAATTGTATCTGATTCATGTTTTTATTTATTTAAAGTAAGTACAATTTTTTAAATTAGTATATGTTTTGTAGTCTAATTATATTAGCTAAATTGATACCTTTATATGTCTTCCTTTGAATGGTCTCACTCTTATCACCATTGTTCTATTTTTTTAGAATGTATCAACCAACCCAATATAGTTATGTGTAATTATGAAAACTTTCAAGTGCGTCGATATGGTCATTTTTATTAGATTCAACTAACATGACCATATTTACCAAACTATATCAACCTAGCTAATATTTTTTTTTTCTAGACTTAGTAACTAGCTATACCATCTATGAAGATACTATTAGTTTCCTATGGATAATATATTTCACAATAAATTTTCATGACAACCATTTAAGGAAATGCCTCATGGTGTAATTGTCCTACACCTTTTTACATGGGAAAAGATCCAAGTGATTATTTTTGCACATGTGATGATACTTCTAGTGAAACCCAACATTTTCAATATGGTCCTCCCATTTTTGAAGATATGTATGTGGATCATAATTAATTAGTAACTAGTGAAGGTCCCCATGAGGATATTCCTCTTTATGACACTAATGATCCCTATTATTTAGGTGAAGACACTAATGCCTATCAATAAAGTCCTCCCATGTCTCATGATCCTTATTAGGATCCTAATTTTTTTCCTTCATCACTATTCACATAATGAATATCAATATCCTTAATTTTCATCCTATGATAATGATTTTGATGGAGATGAAGACCCTAGATTGATATTGGATATTCTAATTGATGATCACTATTATGATTTTCTAATAATCACCAAAGAAGGTAAAAAATGATGAGAATGGATTATATGACTTCTATCAAACCTATGCTACACCATTATAATTTATTGAATGGATGGTTCATAAAATATTGTCTCACATCTAAGATCCTATATTTTTTTCCTTCACCGCTATTCGCATAGATGAATATCACTATCATGCATTTCCATCCTATGATAATGACTCCAATAGAGATGAATACCATATATTGATATTGGATATTCCAATTTATGATCCCTGTTATGATTTTCCAATAATTACCAAAAAAAGAAAAAAATGATGAGCATGGATTCTGTGACATATATCAACCCTATACTACACCATTATAATTTATTGAATGGATGATTCATAAAATCTTATATCACATCTAAATAACTTTTGTTAACTCAGTTTTTTATGAAAAACACTAAATTCAAATTCCTACCATGTTGGCTATTATAGGTGAATTTTATTATTGATCCTACATAGAATATCATAACTATAATTATTGAGCCTAGATAACTCATAAAATACCTAAATTATCAATAATACCACTTATTTATAATGGTATCATCCAACCTACTATATTTTAGTTTCATCCACAATAGTCAACTATATTATCCATGACCCAAACTATGTCTATGTAAATATTTTCCCTATAATCAATTAAATCACCCATGATCTAAAATGTTCTAATATAGTTATCTTTCATTCAAATAACTACATCAGCCAAAACTTAAAATTTTCTAATATATTTAAATTTAACTTAATATACTATATCAACTTAACTAATATAATCAATTTCAATCCCGTTTCATCATATTTTACTCATTTGGTTGAGACAATTTATTTGATTCATTTTTCAAATGTATGTCTGAATATGACCGATAAAGTTAATTTTACTCATAGTTTTGTTAGAGGTATAACCATGAAAGGGAGGTGAATCAATGAGCCAATATAATAAAATTCAATTCCTAACTCTTAAACATTCAGCATACATCAACTTGATCAAGCAACATAAGCATGAAATCACATACATCCAAAGCATACATCACATGAACACATCATATATGTTGGAAACCCTCTTGGGGGATAAAACCCATTAAATCTTGAAATATGGACTACACTCCTATAAAATAATATTAAATTTTATAAAATAACTAAATTATCAAGGAACACCCATCCCTTAGTTTTTTGAGACACCAATCCCATAAGGAGCTACTGCCCCTATCTAGCTCAGTACTCACAACAAGTATACCTTTAGCAAGATTTACCTTACAAGGAAAAACCAAACCCCTAAGCAACCAAGGAAAAAATAAAATAAATAATAAAATCACCTATAAAACCTATTTCTATTATTTAATTGATGATGAGCACCTTTGTTTGGACTCTTCACCTTCAATCTCTCTCAAGCTACCTTTTGGGCTAACTTGCTCAAACTGTCTTCTAAGCTCATTAGGTCCAATGACTGGTGTATCCTCATACATCAACTTGATAAAATGAAAAAATATAATATTTTTCACACTCTTATGGTCCTAAATAACTTGAAATTTCTCTTTCAAAGGTTCTCTTCTTTGTTTGAATCCGTACACAAACAACTAGCACAATTAGTCTAATAAGACCTTGTACTTATAGCACTCTCTTCCTTTAACCAATATTGGTCAACCAAGATGATTTAAATATTTTTTTTATACATTTTAAATATTTAATTATACATGTTACATTTAATAACCACACACTCCTTAGGTCATCGATGACCTTATTAGCCCCAAACCACCATTAGTTCTTGGTGAGACCTAAAACAATTAGGTCTTCATACTCACACATTATATGTGAGACTAATTGGACCACCTTATAACTTTAAACATTATTTAAACACATAATTTTTTTTTTCAAATATCCATTTTCATACTCCAATATGTGTCCATTAGACCTATAACAACAACTCACACTTTGAACATACCAATTAGGTCTCATTGCACTTTATGATTTCATAAATAGAAAACACAATCTCAAAATTCTAAAGAAACTACAAAAATATTTAACATAGACATATGATTATATCACATGGGTGACCCTTTTACAACCTTAGATAAATCCCCATGTAATTTATATACTTCAGCATAGGCTCAAATCACTAAATTCAACTCTCTCATAATGACCACTCAGACTAGTTAGATACAGTCAAAATATAGTCAAGATATTTTCACTCTCCAAAACTGATCAGGGGAAAAATATGAAAACAAATTATTTATCATAAGACTTAAACACTTATGTAACATCTCCATATTAATTTTGTTATTCAATTATTTTCATAACACTTCCTACTCACTTCAATAAAAAGGCCACTCAATCTGCCAGTGCATTCAACAAACATAGTCAACTTCTAAGCCTTTGTTCACAATGAAGATCAAATGATAAAACCACCAAAATCCATAAATATAGTATGTATTGAGTATAGAACACTCTAAATATTTATTTCATCTTCAAACATCATGAAACTATCAATAAAAACTCAAATATCCTTCTCGGATCACTTACAAACCATGGTCAAACACATAGTCAACTTTAGTGCTTAATGTCTTTAACTATATGAACATTCAAACCTTATATATAGTGTCTATAGATGAATATTTGTGTGATTTAAAATTTCACCTTTTAAACCATCATTAAATTTTTCCTAGATCAAAATATATAGCTCAAACACTAAGTATTGGTTTGTCTTTTGTTAATTTCAAATACCAACAGTCATTGCGTAATGCAAATATTACAGACACATGTCTTCATCACGTGTCTTCACATAGCTTGGTAAAATGTGCTCTATGGATATCCTCAAAATATTCCTATATTTAACTCTCATCACTCACCATTGATGATTGATTGATGCTTCTATGATTAAGAAACTTGTCACCCTTGCATTCCTTCTAAGCACATTCACTATTTGATTCCAATGAATTTTCACCACTTGGAAGCCCTATGCAGCTTCTAAGTATCCTTTGGAATAATGACTAAATACACACCATTTATCACTATTAAAAATATAATTCACTCTATTATATCCTTATATGGTTATATTAAATTCTCATTATTAGATCTATGATCTGATTAAATGCTCACTATAGATCTTGGATAGTGCAAATTTGACTAAATATGTGAACTTAGTAAACTCTGACTAAGAATCCAAATTTGTACCTTAATAAATTTTATGAATGTCAACCTCATGATCTAAAATTTGAACCATAGGATCACCTTTTATAGGTAAATCAACTCATGTATCAAACTACTCTTGAAACTTTCACATGTGTGAAATATGATGTCATCAATCTAATCACTTAGCTTTATTTGTCAAGATGAATACTTGATCCTAGACATTCATATGACTTTTTTGATGAATTATTTTCACTTCCTTAAGCATTATAATCAATCATAACATCCCATAGGGTCTCTACAATATGACAGTACCATCAATATCATCCATTAATTAATTAACTAGAAAAACACTCTCTAAACCATCAATCTGATCACTTTATCGTTAATGCACTATGAATCATTCTCTCTTTGACATCAATGACAACCTAACATCAACTACCATGCTCAATAATCTCCCCCTTTATCATTGATGATAAAACACCCTCAGAATGACTTCTTATTCATTTGAACTCCTTCATTCTAATCTTTCTCCCCCTTTGACATTAATGACAAAGGGTCTATTTCTCAATATTCCATGATTCATTCCTCAACATCATGTGTGCATTAAAATACTATTTAATATTCTCAAGATAATTACATACTTTCAAGCATATAAATCAATTGCTCCCCCTTTGACATGCACCAATCTAAACTTGGACTTATCTTATTCTTGAACCTAACAAACTACTCACAAATCTTAGAAATCTCCCCCTAACATCAAGCTCCATCTCATATTATCTTTTCTTCGAGATACACAAATCTAAGCTTGGGATTTTTTATGATTGGACCTATATATCTACAAAACTCATAAACTCTCTTTACTAATGCATGATGATTCAATACCTTATCAGAACATATGACTTAGTTTGATAAAGTCATCATATCAATCATCTTGAATTCACAACTGTATTAGACTTCTTCAAATTTTCTATCATGACTTAAGCATCTTCACATATGCTCCCCTCACATCATGCACATATTTTTCAAGACACTCAAGCTAATTGAGTTAACCCCCCCTTAGCCAAACACATCTTAAAATGAGATTCTTGTCTTGCAACATCAACCAAAGTTCATCTGGTATCCACCATGCTTCCTTTTGCTTGTCTAGTGTCTCCTTGAAACCTAGATAGAGATACCTTGACCCATAATCTCTTAGAATAATGTGAAACTAGGAGTTTCCCATAACTCATCATATTCCTTCTCCTCCTTGCTCATTTGATACTAATCATTATTCTTCGTCTTCTTAGGCTTAAGAAAAGTAACCCACTCATCCACTATCATATTCTCCTTTTCTTCTAAGATTTTATTGACAACATATGGAGATGACAAAGATTCATGACATACCTTTTTAACTAAAGAAATAACCTCATCAATGGGCATTGACAACTAATTTTCTTGGCATGAAACTTTCTAAACAACAACATGATATTCTCTTGGATCCATACATACCTCAAAACTAGCCTCAATTATCACCTTGGTCATTTCTTTGAGTTTAACTTGAACTAACTTTTGATTCTCCTTTTCTATCTAGATAGATGACACATTCTCTTGGCATTCCTAAACCTTCTTAATATCCAATTATTCTTTTAATTTATCAAGAATTCCACCTTGATATTTCAACTTAATTTAATTATTTTTCTTGGTTTTCACTTGCTTACGTTTCCATAGCAAGGATTGACCTTTCTTGAGCACTCTATGATGTCCATACACATTCTTATGACTTGAGAGGTTTATTTTATAATATCTTTCAATATGACAAACTTGATGACAACATAAACAAATAACATCATTCATACCTTCTGCTTGATGAATATCATGAATCTCAACAAACATACCATCTTCTATTTTAGGTTAATTATGCCTAAGCTTGATTCTGTTAGGTCTCCATACCTAGGTTAGTCTTTTCCCATGAATTCTAGGGAAGAATCTATCAATATGTCCCATGTCATGACAATTATAATAGACTAAATTATCCATAGCTCTAGCTAACCAGTTGGTCTTCCTTCTATAGTTTCTTATCTTATGATCAAACTTGTTACAAGCATAATAATGACAATTAAAATATCTTTCATACCTCATGGCAAATGCCTTCATGATGGATCTTTTATTATTGATATTGGTAATTTAATCCTTGCTATCTTGAGCTAACCTCTATTGCTCTTTCTAATTCTTCTTTACCTTGACAAAAAATTGCTCATGCTCATCCTTTAAATAATATAGCTTGATTTTAAATTGTTTTCTCTGATCCTCTTTAGCTCTCATACTTGAACATGTAGCCTCTAACTAAAGTCTAAGATATTTGATGGTATCTTTATCCCTCATAGATTTTTTAGTCATCCAATCCTTCAGTATACATGCTTTTTATTTAATAAAATTTATATAATAATGAATGGACTTCAAATCATCATGCTCACCTTTCTTTGAAATTAACTTGACATTTATCTCTTTTAACTGAGTCTTGAGATGTTTGAATTCTTCCTATTTTAAAATCAGATTTGTCTTGGTAACCCTTAATTGATACTCAATAATGTTTATATTATCTTTATCATATTTTTATTCTGAGCTTAACTTTAAGTATTATATCTCCTTATTGAACTTTATGCACTGATCCTTAATAGCCTTATAACTTGAGGCCATGATCTTATACTCATCATACTTGCTCAACTTATCCCTGTACTTCTCAAAAAGTGTCTTAAGTTGATTGAACTATTATTCACTTGATTATAGACACTTATAAGTAACCTCCACTTGAGCCTTCAAATCTTTATTCTCTTTCTTCAATTGTTTATCCATGTTGAACCTTAGATCAGCTACAAGTGGTTAAACCTTCAAATAAGGTCTGACTCTAATACAAATTGTTAGAGGTACAATTACTGGGGGTGAATCAGTGATAAAAGATAACCCAACTAAATTCCCAACTCTTAAACATTAAGCATACATCAACTTAATCAATCAACATAAACATGAAAGATCATATATCCAAAGCATACATAAGAGCATACATCACATGAACACATCATATATGTGGAAAACCCTATTGGGGGATAAAACCCAATAAACCCTATAAGATGGAATACAGTTATATAAAAAAAGATCCAATATTTAGACTAGAAAAAATTTATAAATTAACACCCATCCCTTAGTTTAGTAAGACACCAATCCCACAGGGAGCTACTACCCCTGTCTAGTTGAGCACCCAAAACAATTAAAGCTTTAGAAATATTTACCTTTCAAGGAGAAACCAACCCCATAGGCAATCAAAAACCCACTCAAATACTTGAACAAATCACCTTGAAAACATTTTTATACACTTCAATTGATGATGATCACTTTTATCTACACTCTTCACCTTCCATCTCTCTCAAGCTACATCTAGGGCTAACTTTCTCAAACTACCTCTTATAGGCTCATTAGGTCCAATGAATTGTGTATCCTCCTAAATAAAATTGATAAAATGAACATGTCTAATATTTTTTACACTTTGATGGTCCTAAATAATGTTTAAATTATCTTTCAAAGGTTCTCTTATTTTCTTGAATCCACACAGACATAACTAGCACAATTAGTCCAATTAGACCTTATACTTATACCACTCTCTTAATTTAATCCATCTTCATTGGACAAGATGATTTACATATTTTTAATAAATTTTAAATATATCTTCATACATGTTACATATAATAACCACACACTTCATAGGTCATTTATTACCTTATTATCCCCAAACCATCATTAGGTCTTCATGAGACCTAAAATAATTAGGCCTTCATACCCACACATTATATGTGTGACTAATTGGACCACATTCATTATTTACCAATTATTTTAACAAATAAATTTTTTTTCCAATATCCCCTTACTTACTCCCATAAGGTTCCATTCCACCTAGAACACCAACTCACACCTTGAACCTATAAATTAGGTCTCCTTGCTTTTTAGGCTTTCATCATAAAAAACATAGTCTCAAACTTTTGAATCAAATACAAAAATATTTCACATAACCATATGATTATATCACATTATTTAACCCTTAAAAACCTTATATACACCTCCTTATGATTTAAAAACTTCAACATAGGATCTAAGTAATCAATTTAACTCTCTCAGAATGAACACTAAGATTGGTCACACATAGTCAAAATACAGTCAAGCTATTCTAACTCTAAAAAATTGATCATGGGAAAAATATGACAACCAATTAATTATAATAAGCCTTAGTTACTTATATAACATTTCCAAATGAATTTTTTTATTCAATTCTACTTTGAAAACTTCTAACTTACTTTTGTAAAAAGTTCACTGAACATGTCAGTGCATCTAACAAGCATAGTCAAATTCTAATCCTTTGTTCACAGTAAATATGGATTCATAAAACCTAAAAAATCAATAAATATAGTATTCATGTACTATAAATCACTCTCCAATATTTATTTCATTTTGATACATCATGACACTATAAAGAACAACTTAAATATCATTCTCAGATCACTTACAGACCATGGTCAAACATATAGTCAACTTTGGAGATCACTATCTTTGACTGTAAAAACATTCAAACCTTATAACCAATATAAATAGATTTAAATTGGAGTCATTTAAAATTTTTCCTTTTAAACCATCATGAAATTAGTCATGGATAAAAATATATATCTCAAACACTAAGTACTAGTTTTTCCTTTGTTAATTTCAAATACCAACGATCACTATGTAATGCAAATATTTCAAACATGTGTCTTCATATCATGTCCTCACATAGATTTATCAAACATAATCCATCAATCTCTTTTTGATATTCATAAATTTATCTCTCATCACTTGATATTAATCTTTGATCCACACTTCCATGATTGAGACACTTGGCACCCTCGCATGCCTTATAAGCACATTGACTATTTGACACAAATGCACTTCTGCCACTTGGGAGCCCTACATGCCTTCTCAGCATCCTTTGACATATTGACTAAATATGAACCATTTTATCACTAATGAAAATATCACATGCTCCATTACATCCTTGTCTAGTTATATTAAATACTCATCATTAGATCTGTGATCTGATTAAATGCTCACTGTAGATCTATGATGATGCAAATTTGACCATGGGAACTTAGTGAACTTTGCGTGAGAAGCCAACTTTGGACCTTAATATATTTTTATACACTTATCCCCATGACCTAAAATTTGAACCATATGATCACCTTTGATATGGTAATCCATTCATGTATCAAATTACTCCTAAAATTTTCACATGTGTGAAATATGACATCATCAATCTACTCACTTAGCTTTATCTATCAAGATGACTACTTGAGCTTAGACATTCATATGATTATTATAATGAATTATTTTCACTTCCATAAGCATTATAAGCACTCATATCATCCCATATGGTCTTTGAAACATGAACATACCATCAATATCATCCATTAATTACTTGACTAGGTAAACACTCTCCAAGCCATCAATCTGATCACTTTGTCATTAATGCACTACGAATCATACACTCTTTGACATCAATGATAATTAAACATTAATGACCATGCACAATAAGTTTAATAAACTATATTAGATTAGTTTATACTACATATCATAATTTCTATCACCTCAAAAATATATTTACATTATTCTAGATGGCATATTTCTTTTTATAACACTCATTTACATAGATATTGAAATCAATCCTAGGTTTGTAGATCTTGAAGTTAGATCTAATTAAACTAAAAACCTTAGGTTGGGGAATATTATGATTACTATCCTATTTTTAAACATGATGGGAAATTTAGTGATACCCATACTTTTTTTCTATACATATTGGAACAACTTTTGCTGGGCATATTTCTATTTTGGGGGCATATTGTGATGCCCATCCTTGATATTTTATATGATTTTGGGGCATATTATGATTCCCATCATTATATTTTAAGATTCATCATCTCTCATCCTTACTATGATTTAGATGTAAATAACCTTTAACATATTATAAATAATAAAAATGATCTTGAAGAATATTTTTGATACTACACACCCATCTCATAGGTTATTATTTGATGTAGGCATTACCATAGATTTTGATGTAGGAGCATCTACAATAGCTTCATGGAGGACTAGTTGAGGTCATCAAACATGAAAATTCAAATGATGTTCTAGCGTGAAGTTGAATTCAACTTCACGTTCTTGTTTTCCCTCCAAATTGTGTTTAGATTCAATCTTTTACCTTGAGAGTAAATGTAATTGTCAAAAGTGAAAAGTGATAAGGTAAAATTAGGTAAGAGAGAATCCCCATGTTGGCAGCCAATCTTGGCTTAAAGAGACAAATGAGGCGAGTGGTTAAAATATTTCAACTGTAAGATATTAGTGGAGATAAATCTTCTCCAAATTAGTATATGGTTGTAAATTGAAAATTGTGTTTTTGTCTTGAGCCCAAGATTGGGCATAGAAGTTAGAGAGGCTAAAGTATTTGCTGAGGCAAAGAGAAGAATTGGTTGAGGACCGGGAGTAAGAGCTGATAGATGTGAGCTTCATGGCCTGTGAAAGACCTTACTGATGAAGCTCATAATTTTTTTTAGAAACCTAGAAGCATCCTTTGGGAAAAGAACAAGGGCAAGGGGATGCTTCTCATGATGGATTACCAAAGGAGGCCTGTGAGGTTGATGAGAGAACTTCAGGTAGGGACCCTAGTAAAAAAAATGGAGAATATGACTAGTATTGAAGAAGAGCTAAAGCTAAGTCGTGAGAAACTAGAATGACGTTATTTTTATCCCAATATATAAGATGTATATGTTTCTCTATTTCATGTAAATTTGAGTCTTGGTGGAAGAAAGAATATTGGCATGCAGTCAAGTCATGATGGGTTCACACAGTCCTGAATGTGGTGGAGAGAGGTGTGTGGTTGCAGACCTCCAGGTCATATAACATGCATGCACAGACCAAAGGTGAATAAAATTTAAGTTGTGACTCATAAAAATGAGTATCGATCACATGAAAGAGTAGTGAGACTAGTGTTATATAATTTGGGTAGTGGGGTGAAGTACAAAAGGTTAGTTGAATTCCTTGACTGAAATGGGAAGTGGTTTCAATTGAGTTGAAATAGCTGAGATAAAAAGAATGTTGGTAGCATAACTCTTAGCTGAGTTAAAGAAAAGAAATGAATAGAACAAAACTTGATAGCAATGATGTCAATGGATTTTGAGAAAAAGGCAACTTCAGGAAGATTAGGAAAGAAGATCGTAGACCTCTCAACAGCTATCATTGCAATGGATGGTGAATTCAAAAGTTCTAGCCACTACAAATCAATGCAGTCTTCTATTGCCATCCAAGTTGCCTTTCATATCTGAGGATTTTCACATCTATGTTGCTATTTTATTTAAGGTTTCTGGTCAAGCGCAGCGTCTACCAAACTTGTTTGTAATGTGCCAAATATAGCGTTGTAATTATCTACTATTCAAATAGTGAATGTTTGATTTAATGACTATATGTACTCGAGATCACTAGATATTTATCCTGTCAATCATTCCACAAGCTCAGATTTTTCCTTTCTAAATAGCCTACATGCATTAGAGATCTGGTTTACAAATGTTGTCCATGCCATCAGAATTGGAAGTGCATCATTTTGGTATCAGAGCTTGAAGCTCTTGGGATTAAGCACTAGCTGCAGGATTGAGAAAATGATCAAAAGACTAGGATGCAAAAGGCCTAGGTGAGATCAAGGAGATTGTCAAAAGACCAGTCAAGGAGAAAGGCTTGGGTGAGACAAGGGATCAAAAGACCAAGGTGGAAAAGACTTGGGTGAAGATCTCAGAAATGGAAATATTGCTAAGAAAAGAGCAGAGCAGCAAGGTACATGAGGGCATCAAGAAGAAAGCAAGCATCCAAAAGAAGAAAGGTATGACTAATGTTGACATTGATAAAGAGATTACTAGTTTTAAGAAAGAGTTAGCTAAGATTAAAAGCATGTTTGAGTCTGGGATGCAATCAAATGAGAAAGTGTGGGTATGGCCAATGCGGAAGAGGTTGAGGTGGCCAATAGATCTCCTAATGAAGAGGAGAAGAAGGCAACATGAGATTTCCAAGAAGAGAGAAGCCCATAGAGGTAAGAGGATGAGTAGGTTGCCAAGTGAGCAACAAGAGAAAGAGGTGGAGAAGAAGGTTCTCATTGAGGAGAACAAGAGAAGAGAAGAAAGAAAAGATGAAGTGCCAGGAAGAGCACTTGAAAATATAAGAGTGTTGGTGAAGAGAACACTCATAGGGACCTTGTGGTCTCTTATTTTTATATCGAATGTTGTCTTTGCATGGGTAATTGTAGGTATGATAAGCCTTGTGAAGGTAAAAATAAAGGCCTTGAAGAGTGAAGAAATTTGTGTAAGAAGAGACAACAAGTGCACAAGTGAATGTGCAAGAAAGAGAAGTGAGTTTGTTGTGGATGATAAAGAAGAAGATATGCATTAGTTAATGCATGAGGAAGGTGTTGAGGAACACATACAAGCAAGAGAAGAGATGGAAGATGAAGATGACTTCCATGATGCTATTAAATGCCAAGAAGAGGAAAGAGAATAGCCAAGCACAAAGGGAGAGAAAGATTGCTCCATGGAACAAGCTATCAAAGAGGTAAATGAAGTGCTAAAATCTGATTTTGATCATTATTATAAGCATGAAGCTACTAATGTACAGGTGCAAGAGTTAAGGAAGATGATAGAGCCCTCAAAAAGAGAATTTAACCATGGATATGTGATGCCTAAATGGTGGAAGAAGCAAACTCCCAATCAAAAGGAGGTGCTAGTACAAAAGCATGGATGCAGGGTGCCTACATGGTTTGAGAGGACAAATGATGAGAAGAAGAAACAAATATGGGTACCTAAGAAGGCAAAGAGAGAAGATGTGAGTGTTGAGGCAACAACACCAATAATTCAATGGAAGAGGATTGAAGGTGATTCAAGAAACCAAGAGAATGAAGGTGAGATGGTGAGTATGGAAGAGGCATTCCATGAAGATAGGACACTTGAGAGATATACCAAAGAGGTAAAAAGTAAAAAAATTGTTTATGATGATGTTTTTGAATCCTTCAATGATATTTTCATAAGAAATGAAAAATGGAAAGTGGCTGTGTGGACCAATATGCAGCAAGAAGAAAGTTCCAAATGGATGGATGATGAGGAAAGGGGAGAGTATGCAGAAAACCAATGCCTCATTGAAAACAAAGAAAAAACAAGATGGCTTCAAACAGATATTAAAGAGAACAAGGAGACACAATGCAATAGTGTTCCTATTGTTCTTGATAAGTATATTGATGATAATGAAGAAGTTGGTTTGCATGAAGACAGCTCAAGAAAAGATGAGATAAGAGGTAAAGGACAAGTAATCCTTAAGAAAGAAGGACCCAAGTTTGATAAAGAGAGTGGTGAGATAGATGAGATCTCACTAAAGGAAGAGTTGAATATGTTGGAGGAGTTGTTTGTTCATTCAAGAGAGATGAATGAAGGTACAAGCCATGGTAAAGACACCATTGAGAAGAGTGAAACAAGACAAGAGAAAAACAAAGAGGTCAAGATAGTTTTGATCAAGAAGTAAGAATGTGAAGGCAGCCAAGAGGCTTCATGGCCTAAAGATTTTGATTCTAAGGTGGCATTGAATGTTTTGTATGCAGGTATTAAAGTTGTGGAGATGAATGAATTCCATAGTTCAATGGACAAATTTTTGAACCAAGAAGAACAACAAGAAGATCTAGAAGACATGTATGAAGATGAAGAAGCATGGAAGCAGGAGATGGCAGCTGAAAAGGAGATGAGGAGAAGAACATACCAGAAAAGGAAGGAAAGTAAGAAGATGAAAGACAAAGACAATCAAAGATAAACAACAACATTGGCATTCACAACAAGACCTTGGGATCCATGAATATAGTGAAGACTAATACATGGAGAAATTAGTTCATTTGATGCAGGAGCAAATTATTTCTAGAGGGAGAGTATGATGCAGGAGCATCTACAATAGCTTCATGGAGGACTAGTTGAGGTCATCAAACATGCAAATTCAAATGATGTTCTAGCGTGAAGTTGAATTCAACTTCACGTTCTTGTTTTCCCTCCAAATTATGTTTAGATTCAAACTTTTACCTTGAGAGTAAATGTAATTGTCAAAATTGAAAAGTGAAAAGTGAAAAGGTAAAATTAGGTAAGAGAGAATCCCCATGTTGGAAGCCAATCTTGGCTTAAAGAGCAAATGAGGGGAGTGGTTAAAATCTTTTAACCATAAGATATTAGTTGAGATAAATCTTCTCCAAATTAGTATATGGTTGCAAATTAAAAACTGTGTTTTTGTCTTGAGCCCAAGATTGGGCGTAGAAGTTAGAGAGGCTAAACTATTTGCTAAGGCAAAGAGAAGAATTGGTTAAGGACCGAGAGGAAGAGCTAAAGATGCGAGCTTCATGGACTGTGAAAGACCTTACTGATGAAGTTCATAATTTTTTTTAGAAACCTGGAAGCATCCTTTGGGAAAAGAATAAGGGCAAGGGGATGCTTCTCTTGATGGATTGCCAAAGGAGGCCTGTGAGGTTGATGAGAGAACTTCAGGTAGGGACCCTGGTAAAAAAAATGGAGAATATGACCAGTATTGAAGCAGAGCTGAAGATGAGTCATGAAAAACTAGAATGACATTATTTTTATCTCAATCTATAAGATGTATATGTTTCTCTATTTCACGTAAATTTGAGTCTTGTTGGAAGCAAGGATATTGGCATGCAGTCGAGTCATGATGGGTTCACACAGTCCTGAATGTGGTGGAGAGAGGTCTGTGGTTACAGACCTCCAGGTCATATAACATGCATGCATAGACCAAAGGTGAATAAAATTTAAGTTGTGACTCACGAAAATGAGTATCGATCACATGCAATAGCAACGAGACTAGTGTTAAATAATTTGGTTAGTTGGGTGAAGTACAGAAGGTTGGTTGAATTCCTTGACTGAAATGGGAAGCGTTTCCAGTTGAGTTGAAAAAATTGAGATAAAAAGAATGATGGCGGCGTAACTCTTGGCTTAGTTAAAGAAAAGAAATGAACAGAAATTAACTTGATAGCAATGACATTAATGCATTTTGAGAAAAAGGTAGCTTCAGGAAGATCAAGAAAGAAGATCATAGACCTCTCAACAGCTATCATTGCATAGGATGGTGAATTCAAAAGTTCCAGCCACCGCAAATCAATGAATTCTTCTATTGCCATCCAAGTGGCCTTTCATATCTATGGATTTTCACATCTATGTTGCTATTTTATTTAAGGTTTCTAGTCAAGCGCAACGTCTACCAAACCTGTCTGCAATGTGCCAAATATAACATTGTAATTATCTACTGTTCAGATAGTGAATGTTTGATTTAATGACTATATGTACTCAAGAGCACTAGATATTTCTCCTGTCAATCATTCCACAAGCTCATATTTTTCCTTTCTAAATAGCCTACATGCATTAGAGATCTGGTTTACAAACGTTGTCCATACCATCAGAACTGGAAGTGCATCAGATTTTTATTGTTTTTTTGCCTCATGTTTATTTTATTTGATACATTTCATTCAACTTTCCTTCTTTTGGGTTGATTTTATTACACTAATATTTCCTTTTTGGTTCTTTGGTATTTCTAATTTTAGAATTATATTCACATAAGGATCTTAGGTGTCACCTTTGTGTTTTATATCATTTTACGTACACCATTTATTCATATTCAATTCTTTCATATCTTTACAATTATCCTTATATTTATCTATGGATCTTAGGTATCACCTTCACATTTTGTATAATTTTTACATGTAACATTGTTTCTTTTTTATTTTTATGGGATTTTTACTTTTAGAATTTTATCCCTTGTGGATCTGAAGATTTAACTTTACGTTTTATATTAGCTTACTTTCATCCTTTTATTACCTTATGGAAGTTAGGTATCACCTTTAGGTTTTCTTGCTATCACATTTATATTTTTTTTATCATTTTTTCCTTAGTTTCCTTATGATTCATTGGCCCTTATTTAATTTTCCCATCTTTTGTGATAATTTATACTTTCACTAGTAATTTTAATGTATCCCTTGTAGCTTAATACAAATTCAGTAGTTACATGACTATCATTGCATATGTGTATTCCCTTTAAAACATTATTTTTCCTCCTTTTGATTAGATATAATAATATTCGTCATTGTATCATTTTAGTACATGAAAATATTCATACCTATCCCATATTTCCTTTCACTTCATCCACATGTAGGTATATTTTAAAATTACACCCTTATATATGGGGAAATTTGAGGACTATTTAGGCACCATGGCCTTTAGGTTTTTCTTTCTATTAGTTAGGTATGACTCTCTTGTATTATTTAACTATTTAATAGATGTTTGGTTTTATGAATATATATGGAGGAGGAACGCAAAAAGACAAAATAATTACAATAAAAATAAGAATAAAAGTAAAATTATATAAAAAAATTCAAATCACACAAAAATATGTGATTTTTTTCTAGAACATACCCAATCATAGCCTAATCTAAAAATCCATAATTAGACTCATGATTTTTCCAAATTCCATTGGGTTGTGTTAGGCCAATATTCTAGGGTAGGAAGTCTTATATCATTAAATCAATATATCTTCTTAAACTCTAGTGATACATATATTCTCACACAAGTACCCAATCTTCCCATTACACTGATTACTCTATAAATGGTCCTAACAAATAGGGAACATGTGGAAAGGAGGATTAATTTTTTAATTCATTCATATAGAATTCATGGGATCTATGTATTTCAATTTTTATCCCAATATTTGCATTCACTAGTTTGAGTGTCCTAATTCCTTGATGTTTATAATTATTATCCATGCCCACTTATCTCTATTATCTCATTATTACTAAATTTCCACATAACAAATATGGATCCTTTCATTACATTTTTACATCATTTTCCTATGACATCCTTTTGATGCATATATATTTTAGTTAATCACGTCCTTAATAACATATATATCAGATCATTACCATACTAAGCCACTTAGATTTTAGTTTATGAGTTGTAATGTAAGATACATGGAATATAACTAGGCATTTTTAAGAAACACGCATCACCTTTGATTTCCACACCATCTCATTGTCATTGTTGTTATGTATTTATGTGTTTGTGCTTTCTTGTATCACATATTATAGAAAGCACTAACTTTGAGTTGTCAATAATTATAGCTTTTTGTTTTCATTTATCCATCATGTTCTTGTTTGATTATTGTGGACATCACCTATTTTACATAGGAGGTTTTTCATATTATCATATATGTTTTTATTTATGTTTGAAATGACATTATGGTCTTAGATTTTGAATTATAATTTTTTCTATAATATTTTATTTTTTAATTATTTATTACTTAACATGTTTCTCATACATTTTGGAAAAAAAATATTATTTGTAATCCTTTATGATTTTATCTGTTTGACTTGACATGCTTGTCTTTATATTTTAATTCTATTTTAATTTTAGTAATATATGTATTATTCATGTTTGATGTGACATGATTACCTTACTTGATATCACATTATCTACTTACATATATTTATTTGATCTTTATTACATTGATATTTTAATTAGTTGCAATGTTTTTCATAGCTCATCTTTTGTGTTGTGTTTTAAATTTAGTTTAATCATTTAATTAATCATTATTCACACATTTTACTCATTTATTTTCCATATACTCACTTAATATGTAATTTTTCATCACTTAGATTTTTTATCTTTTCACCACACATTTTATTGCATTTTATTGAAAAGAATAAAACATCCATTATCATCCTTGGCATATAAATGTTGAATCCTTCAGTTCTTTACCATGATATTCTCTTTTTTCCTGTATCTTTATATCTATAGATCCCTTTTATGAAATAAAAAAATCCTTATAATACTATATAGATAATGATTTATTAGGTAATAACATAATGTTTTCACAAAAGAAAATTATCTTATTCTTCAAGTCCACCTCTCATTCTACACATTTTAAACCTTTAATTACTTGTAGAAGACATAAATTTTTGTGAAATAACAAGGTAAGTCAAATTATGTAATTTAATTTAAATTTAGTTACTTCACTACTTTAATTTTAGTTATGTTTGTGTATCTATGTTATTTCCCAAAACACCATGCAAAATTACACTATTGTGATACATGATAATTGATGGGTGGGGAATATATATAAATTTAGTATTTTTGAAATTACCATTTATTGATGCATTATTTTACAACATATTTTTAACATTGAACTACATAAGTTTAAATTTAAAAAAGTCTACTGGGAAATGGGTGTCGAAGGATTTTTTTCGTTTACAGGAGATGTTCCTACTAGATCATGATTATAATATTGATTCTAATAGTGTGTGATCCTAAGATTATATTTTCATCTTCATATTCCATCTTGTCCCTATTAAGTTTGGGATACTTCCCTATATCATAAAGTAATGATCTGGTTGATACTATCTATTTAGTTTCTTTAACATTATTTTAATGTATTGACCAAATTGATAAAATTTTTAGCCTGTCTTCTAAAATATATATTCTATCATCCCAATTGATATTGTTTTTTGTAATCTGATCTATCTAAAATATGTATATTAGAATTATACCACCATATTGATGTTTAATTTTTGTTTTGGGTATTAGATAAATAGATATAGAGGTCACATTTCATACCAAATATGTCATAAACACTCTATTCACTCTACTGCATTTGCACTTATGCCATAAGTCATATTTTTAAGACTTTGTGGTCTATAATTTTATCATCATAAAGTTTAGAATGTGATTTATTTTAATCTCAATAAGAGGATTCACTGAAATTTTTGATTTGAGAATGTATTGGGTATGTATTCAACCATTTTCAGACTTTAACCCCATAATATTTATTACAAATATCGACTTGAGCCAAGGTGGTGTTTGATGCTCAATGGCTCCACCTATAATTATATATTTATAACTCTATGGGTAAGTGAATGGATTTGGGGGAAAATCCTATGGACATTTTCCATAACGTTATCACATTATTTAATAATGCAATAAAATTATTTAAATTATTACTCAATAATTACTAATCCATAATGAAATCATGTCAATACATAATGTGGTGGCATTATTATAAAAAAATAATGTGATCACATTCATGTTTATTTTAACATTAAAGCATGTTAGCATGTACTTGGATTAAATCTTGGATAATAGATAACGTGATCACATTCTTATAATTTTACACATAGAATCATGTGGACATGCACATAAAGCCGATCTTAGCTGAAATCTTATATTTACTACTCTAAAATTAAAGTATAAGGAAATAAATGTAATAAAAACTTACACATTAATTTTATTTTAGTAAATATAATAAATTAGGGTCATTTAGCATCAGATAATGTTGGTATCATAGTTGCATTCCTTTCGATGTAAAAAATAGTTTTTCAAAATCTTATCTACTTAGTACTTAGGCATTTTTAAGGTTTAAGTATTGAACCTAGGGATTTTTGGGCATAACGTTTGTAGTTGATGTCTAATTTTCATAAACATATAGTCAGTTTTAGGTTTATGTTCCTTTTAAATATATTTTTGACATTTATAAGAGTCCTAGGTTTGTCAAAATTTAAGTTTGCAAATGACTCACTTTGAAATTAATTCAAAATGGTGTGATTAGCATAGCATAGGTCAAATTGATGACCTTCACACATTGAATGACCACTTTGTGTCAATTTCACTTGTTCATAATCCCTCCCTCATCCCTAATAACTTCCTTATCATGCCTCATCACCACTAATTAGTCTCTCATCATTCCTCATTATTCTTAATCACTCCCTCATTGGCCTTCACTATCCCTAGTCATATCTAATAACTGACTCATCATCCTTGATTACTCCACAATTGACCCTCACTATCCATCATCATTCCTAATTTCCCACTCCTCATACCTAATCATCCCTCATCATTCCTTCATTGACCCTCACTATCCCTAATCATCTTTCATCACTCCCTCATCATCCCTAATCACTCCCTCATTATCTCTCAACATACCTCATCATCCTAATCAATCTCTCATCATCCTTAATCATTGTTTTAGCATCCCTAATCACTCTTTTATTTACCCTCACCATTCCTTATCATTTATAATCACTCTTTCATCGTTATTAATCACTCCTTCATTGACCCTCACTATCCTTAATTATCCCTAATCATTGCTTCATCATACAAAATCATCTCTAATCATTCCTTATTCATACCTCATCATCCCTAATCACTCCCTTATTAAACTTAACTATCCCTTATCATCCCTAATCACTCCCTCATCCTCCCTAATCACTCCCTCATTAACCCTCACAATCTTTCATCATCGTTATTGACTCCCTTGTCATCTCTTCTTATTTATTCCTTGTCCCTCCTCATCCTTAATCACTCCATCTAATACCTTGATGGTGATATTGTTTTGGGTTTAATAATTCTATGATGTATAAGTGGAGAGTTGAGTGATAGCATAAAATACAAGACATAGTGATAAAAATTATGTGGAATCAAATTTTAAACATTAATATTTAGCACCTATGAAAAAATATTGGCCTATTAGAAATGATTCAATTCATAATTGAAGATCCACCAGAAAAAGAGAAGCAAGTAAAATCACCATAACACCAAAAATTGGTATTAAATATTATGATCACTAAGCTATGTGATTTCTTGAAAATAGTCAATTGCTTTCTATATGAGGACATTTTATGATCCAAATAATTACATTGAAGGCCTTATTTTTATATTTATATATATTGAGACATCATACCAAAGAGTGGAAAATAATTTTCAAATGATTAGAATAAGTAGTCCAAGATTGAAAAGTAATGTTTAATTCATAACTTCAATATTCAATCCAATGAAGAGTGTCACACTATGATATATTTACTTGCACATCTTGAGAAGTGGGTACAAGTTATATAGCACTATAAAAGGGTAGTAAATAATATATTATAAACCCAATGATATGGTTAGTATTATAAATATATCTATTTCCCCAAACAAGAAATTATATGCATTATAAATATTATTCCACTAAAATATGTAGATCAATGGTGAGACAATACACTTCATCACTTCCAATACAAGTTAAAATATTTTAACTTATCCTAAATCATATTTTTTAAAAATGAACTTGAAATTGATACATCATCCATAACCATGTGCTAGTGTATGGTCTAGTGTAGGACTTAAGAAATGGATCACCTAGTAGTGTCACTTGGTGTACAAAATAAAATTTTTTAAAGATGAAATCCTTTATGACATATCACGATTATAGATGTGTTATGTTTTATATATGGTGGACCATATATTTACCTTTGACATGTATTATATGAATAAAATACATGAAATTTTGTGATAGATTGTCATGATTTGAAATACCATTATATTGTAGTTAGTTCATAAGCTTTCAGTCATTAATGATAGGAAATGCAAGAATCTTTTGAGTTCTAGTAAGAAGTATAATCTTGATGGTAAGAAGTAAATGTAATGGTATCCTTGTGACACAATATCATAGTTTGGTTTATCAAACATGAACAAAGAGAAAATAATTCAACCATAAATTAGATGAATACAAGGATATCTTTTAGTAAGCTAAATAAATTCCAACATATTTTAAACTAAAAAATAATATTTATTTGATGCCTTAAATAACTATACCTTAAATCTCTTTATATAACATATAATTTCTTGAGAATGAATATATAAAGTGGTAGGTCCATGAAATCATGGATAATGGACACATCATGCCCAAATCATTACCTTGAACAAGACCAATTATGCTTGTGTCAAAGTTGTGAATTATTTAATAAAAATATTAACAAGATTAAAGTGAATAACTATTATCCTCATCTAAATATTAAGGAATTTTTTTTGTCATATCCATGGTGTAGAGGTATTTTCCAAAATTGATCTTAAGTTTATGTATCATAATACTCATTTTGAACCTCTATATATTTGGAATATAATCTTAAAAACAATGGAAGGGTTGATTGACTAGATGGTTATGCTTTTCAGGTTAACTCATGTAGCAAATTCAATCATTGACATGTTGAATGACATCCATATGACCTTTACCTATGTCATTTAATAATCTACCGTCATGACATGTTAATCTTTATAAAACATGGGATGAACATCTAGACCATGCTGAACTAGTGTTTCACATTATGTAGAAACACATTTTTATGATAACATGAATAAATGTTTATTTTTCATGAAAAAGATAAAATATTTGGGATAAATTACACACACAAGGTGTGAATGTGTGAACTTGAACAAGATTAAAGTCATACATAAATGGGAAACACCAAATGAATTTGAATTTGATTCAAATATTCCTTGAATTAGAAAATTATGCAAGAGATTTATGTTTAATTTTTACCCTTTGAACCAACTAACCAAAGGTGAAACCAACTAAAGTTGCATCTAATCAATTACATAATAAAGGTAATTCAATGAATTGAAATTCAAACTCTATTTTTGTTTTTGATAAGTTAAGGTGGAAAACTAGGGGCTGAACCCTTTACAAGCAAAAAAGACAAGAAGGCAATCAAACAAAATATGCCTTCAGAGAGACAATGGCACTAGCTGAGAAACAATAGACACAGAAACAAAACACA